>JAQGBH010002385.1:0-24821 GCA_034698265.1 Sminthurinus aureus | reverse complement strand
AAGTAAATGAACTTTGTTCTAACTTATCTACTTCAAAAATATTCAGCAACTCTCGTCTATAATGGGCCAACCTCGTATTTTATAAATATCTATAAATATTTATGGTACGACTGTCTTTCAATTTTCAATATTCAATATTATTCACTATGTATAAACTATAAAAATGCCTATCGATGTACAATGTACAAGGTACAACATGGAGGAAAAAAACTAGCGATCAGCGATCAAGTACCCAGGAACGTGTAATTGACTGGAAATAAAATGCCTACAAGCCAAATCGTTATAGATTATAAATCCATTACGTCCTTATTATTTGAGTGTTCTTTATTGACTACTTTATAGAACAAGAGAGAAATTGTTTGCACAGCTTGAGGCTCATCTCATTTCCACTTTCGAACCTCAGGTCTGAAAAGATATTCTATAACCATTTAGCATTTACCATTTACATGTATAGGTACACATTACTCATGGATGTAGGTACGTCAACATCAACATCAGTCAGACTTTTCACAGACTCACTCTGAACTCTGAGAAATGCAGATCAGTGAGAAGAGGAAAAAACAAATCAAAATATCAAACGCATAATTTATAGTTATGTATGTTTATTTTCTATGTATGTAGGTGTACCTATCAAACAGAAACGTACCTACTGCAAACTTTACATTACAAACAAAATGTATAAATATTTACAAGTAACATCAAATGATACAATTCATGACATAATACACAATGCACACAATATACAACAAGTAGTTACATGTACAATGTACATCAGCTTAAATGCGCACAGTCAAATCGATCATCAGAAATTGCAAATTCATGTCTGCAAATTGAAATTTAAAATTTTTGATGACCAGCAACGAAACTACTATATACAACATTCAACTTAAAAGGCAACAAGCTGAAATTTCAATTTCATTCGTACAATTCGTAAATCGTAGATTAAAATTTACAGTCATCCTAAGACTTTAGACATTTAAAACTTCAAAGTCGTATGAAAAACTAGATAAGAAATCCAAATCCCCGTCTTAAATTTTTTAATCTAGAACTTGTCAAAGTGTTAAATCCTTCCATTCCTCATTGAATTCCTCCAATATTATGTACATTGTACATAAATTAACATGAATTTTTTTCCTAAACTTTTCACACACAGTTCACAATCTAAATTATAGTTGCGAGTGTGACAAATCTTTCTGAATGAGATTCAGGTTGATAAAACCCCATGAAGGATGGAGTAACTTACTAAGACAGTAAACTAAAAACATTTGGTATTTGATTCTCCCCTTTAAACTTTTGTATTGAGGAAAGGGAAGATGCTACATGCCACTATGAATATTCGAATTAAAAACTTGGATTTCATTTGATTGCCACTACCTACGGACTACTAGCTACTGACTACCTACAGTAAATTTACAATTTACATGAAAAACATTATGATTGACTTCAGGCGACTGTGTAAAACATTTCTAAGTGATTCGACATTCGACATTATACGTCTGAACATGTAAGTGCATCCAAAAGCGCAGACAAGTGTTGTACCATACAGTATTAAATATTATATGTAATACAGATATGTATATGCATATTTCCTGCGAGGATTGAATTATTAATTGATCATTTAATTCAAGGAGAAAACATTTTATTATGCAATACTTCCATAAATAATACACTGTAAATATATCTATGGAGCAAATGTGTAAGCAAAGTATATAAATTATATGTATACGACTCTTTTATTCTAATCCATAGCCTCCTACTATTTGTATATTATATTTCATTGCTACGATTCAATACAAAATATTTACAAACTTTGAATTTTGGAATTACAATTTACAATAGCAAAATTATACAAGATTGTGAACTGTGAATCACTTAAATCAATTTTATTGCAGCCTCCTACTATAATTTTTCAGGTTACTCTTTTGGTGTGCAGTGTGCATAATATATAATATACAGTATGTAAAAAAAATAAAATACCCCCTTGATATGTTTAAGTACGAATGGCTGTAACTTCCATGCAAAGTCAGATTGAGTTCTGATTTTTATATATGTTACACAGTGTCTTCTGCTGCATACACAACAATTAGATAAACATGGAAAGGGCTTGTGTAAAATCACGGAATTAAAAAGTACAAACAAGTCCATTCAAAATCTCAAAAAAATAAGGTACCCCTTTGATTGGGTTTTAATTTCCTCATGCCTTGCGTGGAATCCTTTGCCCCTTTCCTTGCAAGAGGTAGTTTAGGCTTTTCATCAACTAACCCCACGGGTCATTTGCCCCCACGATCAACAGCATTCCGCACACATTGAAGAATTTTTTTTGAACTTGGGATATTTCTTTGGAAATTTTTTCACAATACATGCTCAATCGACCTGAGGTCTGTTGATTTGGGTGACCTTTGTTGGACCTTTGGCTTTCCATTTCTGTACCACTTATCGAGATTCGGGCTGTATGTTTGTAATTTCTACAATTTAATTCTGAAAAAGTCCCAATTTTTTGGTACACTGGCAGAAAGTTTTTTCTTGTGTACTTACACGTATTGCGTGGTTAGCCGTACTGAGTACAAATTCTAGCACTGCTAATACCCTACTTGCTAACGAGCCACAAACCAAAAAGGTTCGCGCGAGAATATCAATGTTTGAGACATGTACAAAATTATATATATATGGAAATTCCAGGCAATAAATTTAGACTAAAAAGCTTAGAAATGACATTTGAGCCAAAACAACAAGATGGTTTTCAGTCTTGATAGTGAATTTTGTATGTTTGGGCTGGGTACAATAATCTGAATTTGAAGAAACTCCCAAGCACGTTTGCATTTACAACATCCTAGTACGAAAGTAAAATACATTGAATGTATGAGGACTTTTTGATATAAATACAATTTTGTGCATGTTTCTGAAATTGGTATTCTCGCACTAATCTTTTTGGTTTGAGGCTCGTTAGCAAGTAGGGTGTTAGCAGTGCTAGAATTTGTACTCAGTACTGCTAACCACGCAATACGTGTAAGTACACCAGAAAAAACTTTCTGCCAGTGTACCAAAAAATTGGGACTTTTTCAGAATTTAATTGTAGAAATTACAAACATACAGCCCGAATCTCGATAAGTGGTACAGAAATGGAAAGCTAAAGGTCCATCAAAGGTCACCCAAATCATCAGACCTTAGCTCGATTGAGCATGTACTGTGAAAAAATTTCCAAAAAAATATCCCAAGTTCAAAACAATTCTTCAATATGTACGGAATGCTGTTGATTGTTGGGGCAAATAAACCGTGGGGTTAGTTGACAAAAAGCCTAAACTACCTCTTGCTATGGGAAAGGTCAAAGGATTCCACGCAAGGCATGAGGAAATTAAAACCCAATCAAAGCGGTACCTTATTTTTTTGAGATTTTGAATGGACTTGTTTGTACTTTTTAATTCCATGCTCTTACGTAAGTCCATTCCAGTGAAATCTAATTGTTGTGTATGAAGCAGCAGAAGACACTGTGTAACATATATAAAAATCAGAACTCAATCTGACTTAACATAGAAGTTACAGTCCTTCGTACCCAAATATACCAAGGGGGTACTTTATTTTTTTTACATACTGTATATAATAAATGCATGGAATAATAAAACTGAAATACAGATTGAACAACTGGTTTTTCCCTGCCTGCTGTCCACATAATATTACATATTACATATTACACTTTCACTTATTTACATGTATTGGGAATTGAGAAAACGGGGGATTGGAAAATCGAAAATTTAACAACGAAACTCTTTATTCTTTGTCTTGTTCTTTGTTTTTCCACAGCCGTCATTCATATGAAATGTTATGGATTGTAGATGGATTTTAGTTTCAATTTCAATCCTCTTTGAACCATGTGTCCACTGTCCCGCTTCCTACACACTACAACTCACACACCGTTTCTTGTTTATTCAAGTAATTTGAATTCTGGTTCCCCATCTTTTCGTCTTCAAACTTCAATAACTACTGTCACTTTTCAAAACACGCTCTGGAGAGATGAGAAAAGTCAGTTCAGTTAAGTTTTAAAGCTCTAAGAACATTTTGTAAGAACCTATGTACAATGTACATGCTTTCAATTTATAGTGATATAAAAAATAAAATAGTTTGTTAAAAATAAATTTGTGAATTTATTTAGTGATTCATTCATTCTTTTGGAGTGGAGGGTAAAGATCAAAGAGAGGTAAAAAAAATATCACATATGTACATTCATGCACATTCATCTAGAAGAAAGACATAAATGTAGAACATTAGAACAGTACATACATCAACAATACACTTTTTTTTATTGAACGTCGCAAACACGATGACACCATCATACTTTAATAGTCTTTTTCATATATGAGCAACTGCTGAGAGGATGAGGAAAGAAGAATCAACAGTTTTCGGAAGGAACTCTAATGTAATGTATAAAAAATCACAAAGAAGTGTACCTCTGAAATACCTTTTTTTGTGAGTGTTCGATGCTTAACCTATACCCTATACAACAATGTATTTACATAAGGACAACCCCTTGTACACCGTACACTGTACACATAGAATTTCATCAGTTAAAAAGAATACAAATATGAGCAACAAGTCAAGTTCAATCAACCTATGACTCCCTTCATAATACGCTATGTATACCTATAACATTATATGCTTTGTTAAAATTGTTTATACTTTGGACATACTACACACAACATAGTTGGATGGATATAAAAATGGCAGAAGATGAACTGTGAGACAAATTTATCTAACATTTAGCATTTAGTGTGTTCATCCTAGGACATTAACTTGTCCTTATCGCCCCATACACCTTTTACCTTTTTACTAGACTAGCATTATTGCGTATCATTTATATGCTCATTCTACATTACAATTTCCAATGTAAAATGTAACGTACAAGCAAGTATCTAGTGTTTACAAGTAAACTTGGGTGTGGTACTACTGGACCCTGGACATGAACATGGACATGCCCGCCTTTGAATTTTGACAATGACGAACCATCATCCTTCAATCTTTGAACTTTGGAGATTGGAGATGCTACAATTTTTTGTATGATTACCATGTAGCCTTTTACTAGCTATATATATATATATATATATACAAAATACAAAATGGAATGGTGTAGGTATAATATATGTGGCATATATTATTATAGATTTCTTAGTTTACATAATATATAATACATTCTCGTTCTACACTTTAATAGTTTCTTGCAGTTCTTCCACCCTGTCTATAGAATATAGGATTACACAGATTCGCCGACTCCAGCTTTTCAAAACATCGTAGTAGCTCTATTGTTACATTTTTCAGTATAATGTGATAATCCAGGAGTACATTTTATGTTTTTATACTACAGAATACAGAATACAGAATCAAACGGTAACCACAATGGAAACGTGATCACAAGTCACAAGTAACAACAAAAATATTGAAAAGCAGTACTGGATGAATTTCTTTTCAATTTACTTTTCATGGGTGAAGAGTACAAAGAAAATTGAATTCAACACTCACAGTACTGATCAACATATGGCCAGTTGACAGCTTGTTACCTAAAATGTGATGAAAAATTCCTCAGCTAATTCAATATTCAAGGATCTGCGCAAAAGAAGTTTTAACTCCTGCTCAGTTTTTTTAAAATTGCAGCTCTGTGCAATGTGTTTATGGTTTGCATTTTGCATATAAAGAGAATTCAGAAGAATCCAACAATCAAGATGCATATTACATATATATTACATATTAAATGGATGACTGGCACATAGCATGTACAGACGAGAAATTAAATGTCCGTATTAGTATGTATGTACCTTTGCATAAGGATGAACAACAGGTGCTGAACATTGTCTCACAACAACTTCTTTTATAGAAAACCCTAATGGCTATAAATATGACTTTTTTCTATCTAAAATCTAGAGGCTGTTGCTTTTGTTTCTTAGTTTCCAGTTAGCCATACCCACAACTCTCAAGTTTTGAAATTCAGGGATAACAAAAATCATAATGTCAAAACAATCATCATTTCCCCTTTTATATTATTTTAATGAGTGTTGTATGTTGTTTGTTGGATATATATGAATCAGACATTAGACTCCCATGTGCGTTATGCTATTGTCTTATTAAATGTGAAACAAAGTTTTCCATTTTCCTCATCCATTCTTTGTAAGTTATCATTTTGTAATCTATGGACTGCAATACAAATCATTGTTTACGATTTACGATAAGTTTACATTGGCTGATTATACTGAGTACGCAAAAAATTAGCATATAATACACAATAATACAAAATACAAAACAAAACATAATGATCCTCCTCGACCGTTTTTTGATAGTTATCAAACATCAAAAGTTGTGCAGATAGTAGATATTTCAAATTTTAGATGGAAAAGGAAACGATTCATCCTAATAGGAGTAATAATAATAATAATGAATGTAAATCGAAGCAAACTACTATATATACAACTTTAATACAGCTTTAGTATATAACATGGAATGGATAAATTATGTATTATGTATACTTTGTATGATATGTACAATTATAATGTATGTAGCTTGTATACGTATGTCCATGTGTAATGTGTACTTTTATCCACATAGAACATGGAAGATAGGCGATATTCTTGTGAGATGAAGAGAGATGAAGAAGCGGAGGCTGAATACTTTTGATTTTTGATATAGTGAAAAGAACTCCAGCAGAGGAATCAACTTGTTCGGAATTTCTGTGCAAGCCAACGTATGTAGTATGTACAGTAGAGTAGAAAGGTGTGTGTAATGTGCATAATATTATGCGGTCTTAGGTCTTATATCAGTAGTTGGATTCATAAGGGTATGTATGTATGTGTGCTGTGTACATTGTACATACTCGATGCTTGTCTGTTCTATTCTATTCTGTGGCTGTATGTATTATGTAGGTATGAAGCATGAAATTCATGTTTGTTGTCTTGATACACATAAAAGACTCAAGACTGGTCCTTCTAGTTATACACTCTCAGTCTACATTCTAGATTCTGCGGGCCGTTTTACACCGGCAAAGTAACAACAATATTACCGCTCGCTTCTCTCTGGTTGGTTTTCTCGCTTAAACAGTACAGAGTACTGATACTCTCCCGTCCAATTCACATAACCATCTTATAGGTTGTAAGTTGTAAAAGAATCCACGAAACCAAGTCATCCGACACTCTTCTCACTCACTCAGTCACTCTACGTAGTCTGTCCAAACCACTTAAATCGGACTTCCTCTCTTCCCTCAAACTTCTATTTAGATCCACACACACTCATATACACACACTCATACACAAGGAAGAGAGAGAAAAGTAATTCCCAATTATTGAATCAGGAATAAAAAAATATTATTGTTACTGTGAATGTTTTTTTGTCTGTTTTATTATAAAAACCACATAAGTGACATAATTCAATATTAAATAATTTTGTTGTAGTGAAAGTCATTGACATTCACCTTCACATTTTGTGTGCTGCACGCTGCATCCTGTATATTGTATATTGTAAATTGTACATATACGTTACGAAATAGAACACTTTCACTTGCCATAGTGCTCCCTGCTCCCAAGTGTAAGTTACTACTTACTACTAGTAAAAGTAAATATAATTTAATGCTTAACTGGTTTCAAGTACATTGTACACATTTTAATAATAGTAATTGTAATAACAAGACAATGTTTTTTCATTGCGCTTTTTAAAATTAAAAATAAAAAGCTAACAGCATACTTAGTACTTTGCAAAAAAATTCAATACAATTTTGACAGTAGGTATTACTTTTCAAGCGTATAGATTATAGATTAAAATGAGGTAGTAAGGATGATAAATTGAAAGCTATAAATTATTATTATGTTTTCAGGTGCCTTTAGAAACATCCACAATCCACAAGGTGACTGGACATTGGACATGATGTAAATCTACAGATAATAAAGTTTATGTGTTGAAAGTTGAATAATTCTGATTCTGAACTTGACGGATTTTCCTGTCATCGCCGTCTTATGTTTGTCTGTCGTTGACAAATTTTCTCATACACAGACACATGTACATGAAGTGTGGATAAAAGACAAAATACCTAGAAATTGACAAAGTGCCGCTGTTCTACAGTATTTTGTGTGATGAATAGTAATTTATAAATTGCAGCAGAGACCAGAGACATTACTTAGTATTAAAATTTTTTAAATAGAAATAAACAAGCGTCTGTCCTCGTCGTCGTCGTCCTTCTTTTTCTTCTTCTTGGTGCTCTTACTCCAGAACGGAGATTTGTCTGCACAAAAGGTGAGTGACGTTCCTATTTTCTTTCAAGTTGTTTACTTTTTTTTCTAGGCTGTTTCCTCATTGCATGTGCCATTGCACATTGACACTGCATTTTCAACTTCCTCTCCAACTCATTCACTCTTTTCTCCTTCTCTTTCACTTTTGCCTCCTCTCTCCATCTCTCGCTCTTTTAGTATCTTCATCTTCGTCTATGTCATCGTTATACTGTGATGACAAGAAGAGTTGATGAGATTGCATTTTTCATTTGCAACCAAAACTTAAATCACAAATCACCAACACTATCTTATAAACTATATAGTAGAATAATAATAAATAATAATACATGTACAATGTATATACAATATTGTACCGTATAATTTGTAATATTTTACATACATACATGCATACATAGATTCTCCTTTCTTTTATTATACACTCCAGACACTCTTGTCATCTCTCCTCTTTTGACATTTCATTAGGTGCATTCAAGTGTATAAATTCAACCTGGATGATCTACGCACGCACGTTTTACATCCATGTACCAAGTGTACAGTGTAAAATGTGTACATTGTGCTTTGTGTGTAGAGACTGTAGACTGTAGACCGTATTGTGCATTGTGCCTTATGCTGTACGAGTATTCAAAAGAAGAAGCGACGTGTAGCATCTCTTCTCTCATTTCTCTCTTCCTTCTTTACAATTTACAATATTCATACAAATGTATGAATATCCGTTGGTCAGGTAGATAAAAAGGAAAAAGAAAAATAGGGGAGAAAAGTCACCATGTGTGTATGATGAGGTCTCCAGTGCGTGTGTGTGTCTGTATCTGTCTGTGTGTAGTGTGTAGCTGTTTATGTACTCTTGACGTTAAAAATGTGTGAGTAAATGCTACACGTGTGAGATTACAAAAAAATTTAACATAGAAAAAAGTTTTACGATTGCAATTGGCGTCAGCTCTCACACTGCCACCACAATTTACATTGATATACATACACAATACACACTATGCACATAGATACGAAGTATACATGAACAAAACACACTTGAGCAAACGAACAAGAAACAACAAGACAACAAGGAACAAGACGTACGACGTAAACGCACAAACACGCACACGAATGTATGTTTTATGCATTGTATATTGTATGTAATATGTGTAGCACATTTAAAATTTTGTTTTCGTATATATGCCATATTCCATCCCATACATGTGCTCCTGCTTCGAACTGGAGATGCAATGAAGTGCAATGATTATAAAAAATATTCTAATGTCTAATGTTCTTAGTTCTTATCATCTTCTGTAACATGTAAGACATTCCTCCTGCCATCCTTCTGTCTTATTCGTATTTATCATTCTCCTGTAGCCAGTTCAGTTGCTTGTTGCTTTGGTCTGTGATACAATTAGAATGCGACAACAATACCTTTCCTATCTATTTTGTACAAACTATGAAACAGATGATAGTTTATGTAATTCAATCATGTGCAGTTTTTAACAAAATAAAAAGTGATACCAAATATCAATACCAAGAGAATGGATGGCAAATAGTCAACTCGTACAAGACACAAGATTAAATTTAAGGATAAACAATTACGCTGAGATTCAATTTTACAATGTATTATATTATATTACGTGTCCATTATCTCTAGATTTTAAGGACGGAATACATGGCAAATTTACAATGTCTATAAACTATAAACTGTTTATTATAATTTATCCACGCGTACAACTCCCAACTCCCCGCATCCAAACTTTCAGTAGACACGTGACAGATTTTAATGTGTACAGTGTACATAATTCTCACGCAGATGAGCTAGAAAATAGTAGTATTATCTTAACATAAGAATTGTTTTGTATTATATTGCAGTCTGCGTATTACAGATATAGTGATAAATGGTAAATTAGTATTACTTGGCAAATGTCTGTTTTAACTCATAAAATCCCCACATTTATTACTTTGCGGGTGAATAGCTCTTTTAGTGTTTATTGCACAATTGAGTATGACTCTCTTTCTCCCATTTTTTATTACCTCTTCCTTCTTCCTTATTTCTTAGAAGCACGACATGAACGCATAAAAAGAGCAGACGACTCGTAGCTCAAAACTCAAAGCCTGACTGTCTCATGTGCGTAACTACATAGTCCATAGTACATGGTTGAACTTGACATTGAGCATTTGAATTGACATTTCACGTGGATAATTACGACTTACAACAATGATACAATAAGCCATAAGTCGTACACAAATATCGTATAATGTAGATATATAATACGCATTACGCAACGTTAATCCATACTTTTGTTTTATTCATTTTTTTACAACGTGCTAAGGAAAATACAAACAAACAAACAAAATAATTCTCTTTGCTCATTGCACATGTAACATGTATAATTGTGCTTTTCGCTGGCTGTAGGCACACGGGAGAAACAAAATCCCAAGTTAAACATTTTTTAGAAAATGTAAGTAATGTTATTAGATTAGATTACTTACATACAAAATCCACATTGTCATTGTACATTTCATTCATTTTGATTTTTGATGTACATGTTTTTATGGCTAATGTATTGAAAAATGTGTCCGAAAAGAAGAGAGCAGAGAAATTAACGTGTGAAATTTAAAGTTCACATATCAGTCACTTTCTTGGTTATCCTTTGAATTTTGGATACAGAGTATCTGTACCGAATACCTACTTGGAAATGGAAAATGATATCGTTACATATTTGTTCAATAATGAGGAAATCAAGAAAAAATTGAGAAAAGCTGAACATGTTACACATTACACATTGCACATGCATATAATATAATATGATACGATATGATATGATATGACGAGGTTGCCTTCTACACAATAAGGATTTTGTAGATATTTACATTTTTTGCTGGAAGGTTTCCTTTGAATTTTTCATGCTTCTTCTGTTTGGGTCGTCATCTTGTCTTGGTCTCTAGGATTCTAGGATACATCCTCAATCTTCCGTTGCTAGTAATTTGAGTTGTTGCTGTGGTCAAACTTGTAGATTGTAGACTGTAGACTATATAACTTCTGGACTCTCCATCTGAATCTGAATCTGAAACTGAATCTTGCTCTCTCACTGTCTCACTCTACAATCTACAATATAATAATATGTAGTATGCAGTGTACATGTATATGTGTATCTGTGGGACTGGATATGAAATATTTGAGACGATCCAGCTTACCGATATACGCATTCTCAGTTTTCTGTTCTCAGATGAGTGCATTGTGTATTTGGTGTTTGCTGTCGGTCTTATGTCTTATCACATTTCATTCTCTGATTCTGTTTTTCTTACTCCATCGCATGATGCATGATGGATAATGGATATTTTACATTTTACACATGCATATGTTTGCAGTTCAGTATTCAGTATGCAGATATCAAAACCTAGACTGTCTTCTTATGCACAAACGATAAATGAATGTATGCAAGTATGTAAATGATACGTAAATGCATGTACGCATATTTAATTTATACGCAACACATGGCAAACCTGTGCAAAGTAAAAAGTAATTCAAAGAAAAAGGCAAGGCTGGAGCGTAAATATTCAACATACAGGTAGTAAGGCCATATTATGCATTGCATGTAGTATTACCTTTGTAGTTTGTAGTTTGTAGTACTCTGATATTCACAGAGTGAAAAACGTTTCAGGGGAACCTATTTACCTGTTACTAGTCACTAGACACAGATACTACATAGATATAAGACATTACACGTACCACGTATTATTTGAGCCCATTTGATGCTTGATGATATAGTGAAAGAAATAAGAAAGAAAGAAGAGCAAGAATAAAAACTGCCATTTTCTTACGTACTGGTTCAAGTTGTACATAAGACACATAAAACATTTTGGATTGTAGATGCACTTAAAGTTTCGTACAATGTACAAAATTTACCATGTTGTTTGTGCTAATATGATGCTTAATGCTGTTACTGTCTCTCTAATATGATTGAAGAATTTATGAATAGCCTCTCATCATCTCATCTTAGAATATACGTAAATCTACGTAAATCTATGGAACATGTGCCTCGTAATTTGTAATTTACTTACTTTCTCCTGAGAGCATTTTCCACTCGCTATACTGAACATTGTACATTGTGTATGGTGTATGTTGCGTACGGCATATGGCACATGAAACATAAACTACAGATATAGCCACTACCGTTTTCTTGTACTTTTGTTCAAGTTCTACCTGTTAGCTTTCCTACATGTTCCTGGATATGTTTACTCTAACTGTGTACTGTTTAGTATATATAGTATATAACATGTAACACGTAGAAAATGAAAAGATGGAGATGGAAAATGGAAATTACTTGAAAGCACTTGTAAATTTTACCACACCTCAAGACATTCTATTTTCTATATATAACTATATACCATATGAGTGTGTGATGAACTATTATTGCAATAATAATAATCATCATCATATTTCCACATGTGCGCGAAGGAAAAGCATTCTCATAAGTTTTATACTCCATTCTCCATACTCTATACTCTATACACGCCGACACGCAGAAAAAACATAACAATTAGAATTACAATACAATACTAAATACTTGTTGTTGGCACATGTAATATCTTCTATCTTCTATCTACGCGCAAGACTTTTCCTTGTTTATTTATTTATTTATTTATTTTCATTCTTGACATTCACTCCATAATAGTTCATAACTCAAACCTCAAAACTCCAAAGTACGTTTCTCTAAAGATGTGTCAAATATGTACAATGTACACTAGTGTACACAGATATTACTGTTCATTATTATACTTGGAATGTATGTATAATGTATGTTCCGTCTTTTGATATTTAAGATGGTACGAAAGTAACATGGTAAATCCTGAACTCTGAACCTGTGAATCGTAGATATACTCCTCACACGGATACTTTAATGCTAATGGAATACAAATGGCCGAATTAAATATTAAGTAATAGATGTCATCATTTAGTGTAATACCTTGTCTCTGCTCGGCTGGATTCAAAAATTAAAATGATACAGCAACGGCCAAGGTATTTACAAGGTATCAGTGCCGTACACCGTAATAAATAACAAAAATAGTTTTCTGTCTCATCCATCATGATCATGGTATGCTTTGGATTGGATTGAATTCCTTGTAAAAGAGTCAGAAGGAGGAGGAGGAGGAGAGGAGTTACAAAGCAGAAGAAAAAACAAGGAGTACCCATAAAGTTGAATCATGTTTATTGGTATCATATGAATCGGATTAGGACTTAAAACTTTGTTTTCCACAACCTAATGAATCATGAGTGGAAAATGTTTGAATGTTCTAATAGTTTCCACGTACAACGTACAAGGGTTAATGATGTGGTTTTAATCTACATTCTACGTAGTGTTGAGTGCAATTGAATAGAATTGAATTGAAGTGACTGATGAGCAAGAAAAGGGGAAAAAAACATGAAGAAAAAAATAGAAGCAGAGCACATAAATATATATCAGTGTCTGTTGTCTGTACATTTTGTTTCAAACATAATACATGTCTAATGATAATGATGATGATAATAGTATAATAATAATACTCGTAACTTTTGGCTGTTGTACAACTGAATGCATGCAAATTTCCTATGGTTTTTCCTCATGTGCTCCAATCTCCTATTATAAATTATGTTTTATACCATATTCATTATTACATATTGTGTATTGTGTATGGAATTCAAAATTGAAATGGTGACTGAGCTGTGCATACTTTTGTATTTTGTACTGAGCACAGAGCTCATCTAAACTCTAAACTATACGTTGTACAACATGCTGAAACTGATGAAATGAAGTATGTAATAAAATGCTAAATGTATTAGTTCAAAGTTGGAATATATAGTTATTATTATTGTTGCTAGATTGTTGTGCATAAATTAAAGGTGGGTGTTGGTTCAAAAAGAAATCCGAACCACAAGTAAAGCCGAGAGTAACCAAAGTTGCTCAATTGAGTCTTGAGTCTAGAGTTGAGTCTGATGAGCCATTTTTATAGTTTATAGACGTTAATATTACCTGGTCGGACGAAAACCTTTGAGTCACATGTCATGGTCACTCTTTTATACATGTACAATATATTGCTGACTTTTAGATAGATGAACAATCATCACATTCACGCATATACACAAATTTTACATTATACAGAATGCAGACATTGTTGGTTTCTGCTTGTATTATGCATAAAATCATTAAAATGTACACATACTGAGATTCCAGTCAAGATTCAAGTCAAGTTCAAGAGCCAGAAGCTCAAGACTCGAGAAGTATGAAGGATTAAAAAGATAGAGCCAAACAACAACAACTTGGGATGTGTGCAATTTGCAGTTCGCAATACAAATTTTAATTAACACAAAACACAAAACCAGTGAGTGAATAGATTAATACTACATTCATGTACAATGTACAGACATGTATTCCTCCGAGCTGAATTGAACACGTACAGTATAGCTAATAGCTAATACCCAATACCTACATCAAGTATCAAATCCAAAATCCAGTGCTGCTGATAATTACCTTTAGATATTCCAGAGCACGTTCATGTTCAATTCGAGTGAGTAACGAGCAAACCTATCCATCTATCTAACTATCCACGATCTTCCAATCCAATCTACACAGATAAATATTAGACGAGTAGCAGTAAACATGTTGTAATGTCACTTTTATATAATTTTTCACTATTATCATAAATCATTAAGAGAGTCTTCAAGTTAAAGAGTGCATCTTGTCTTCGTGAAGGAAATTAAACTCCAGGAGAACTCTCTCTCTCTCTCTCTCTGTCTGTCTTTTTTTATTGCCCGATCCGACCGTCGACGACGAAGCATAAGCTAAAAATCACGACCATCTTTAATTAATTGGAGCTATTAAAGATGTAAAATTACAATCAAACTGGAATTATTGCCTAGTTCAACAATAGACAAAAGATGAATAGCTCAAAAAGTTTAAGAAAATGTACGAAATGTATTTTAGCCTGAGCCTTAGTCCTGAGTCCGTAATCTGCATCTGTCGTCATGAAAAAATATACGGGCTTAAATAAAATATGCATAGGTTTTACAATTAAGCATCATAAATTGAAATCCAATTAAGTTTTTCTAACATTCTGCTTCGGTCTTGATTCTTGATTCTAACCGTTCACCGTCCTCTGGCTTGTGACTGATTTAAAAGTTGAAACATAAATTACTTCATTTCATCTTTCATCTTACAATAGTCGTGTGTTCTTTAGATATTTATTGTGTATTATGTATTCATACATGTTTGCCAATAATCGGCAAACACAGTGCTATTCAATTACCCATTATCCATTGCCTTCCGTAACCAGTTTCAAGTTTTCCAGTTTCCCTTTCATTTCATTTCACTTGAGATCTTTTCTACCCAGTACATAGTACATAGTAAGAAGTAGGAGACGTCGTGGATGTATCTATAGTATCTAGAATCTAGTCACTAGTGTCTAGCTAGACAAAAGACAACATGCAAAATACATATCGCATATTACTGATCTTTATCTTGAATCTAGAACCTAGCATCTAGACGTATGCAGTAGTTCTGTGTTTTATGTTTTATCTAGATGCTCGTGTAGATAGTAGAAAGACGCACTGCAAAATAATAAGTTGTCTATAGTTTTCATTTGGGCAACAATTGTAGTAGTAAGTAGTAGCCCATTGTCTTCATCCACACCACACCACACCACACCACACCATACCATACAAAATACATCATTATTATTTTTTACATGTATCTAATAGTCTATTCTCTATACTCAATCAACGAAAGAAGATTGATCTTTTTATAAGAGACCATTAACAATTAACAACTCGTTTTGAGTCTCCATTCTTCATTTATTGACTATTGACTATTGAACATTGATAATGAAAACGAAAGTAGACGGGAGAGAAAGAAAGAGAGAAAGAATAAAGCCTCATCATTAAATTTGGTCAATGGTTCGCAAGAAAAGTGTCTCAAGTCTCAACCTCAGACTGCGGGCTCAAAATTTTTAATATATTACATACTACATGGTATATCTGGATGTATGTGTGTTACAGATCACAGATGAAGATAGGTGAACAATAAGTATTGATGACGGTCAATATCTCTCTTCTTTGACGCGGTTCTGTAGTTCATTCGTCTGGAAACTTGTCTATTATTTCCAGCTTTAGATAACATACTGACACTAGATACTATATTATATATTATACGTTGATGTAGATTGTAGATACATATATAGAATCCGTATAAACTGCCAAGTTCCAACAGAGAATGCTCTATGAATGCTAATTTCACTGTGGCTTCTGCTATAAATGATAAAATGTTGAAAAGTTGAGATTAAGTTCCATTTTCATACTGGTAAGGCAAGTAAAGTGCAATACATGTATTGTGTGTTCAACAATTCTACTGTATAGCTTTTATAATAGAAATAATAAAGAAAATAGAAAATGGTCGGAAATTGTAAAAGATCAACACTAAAATGAATGACATCATACTAAAAAGTTAAATCTTTGTCCTCAGTTTGAATTTTGAAAAACCTTTTCAAAAGTTCATTGTTAGAATTTAGAATATTTAATACGAAATTTGTACCTAGTAAAAAATTATATTAAAACTTATCTCTGAGCTCATTGCTAATATCTGACACCCGGACTACACCCATTTTCGTACTCCAAGCCATCTAATTTCATGCACAGTTTTAATTTGACCATCATCCAGCAGCATTCTATTATATTCAATGTTCAATGTTCAGACAAGACTCAAGACTCAATTTTTTGCTCAAGCAAACCTCAAAATCTCTTTGTACAAAATGTGTATATTTTATAAAGCATGAAACTGTTGATATGTGCACTTCAACAGACTAGTATCTAGAATTTAGAATCTAGACTTTATGTTGTACACAATATAATGTTGACTTTGGTTACAACGTGTCTTGTTGAACATGCTCAGTTTTTTAAAATTGAGCAGGATTGACGTTTTAGCTCATTCTGTATTACGAAAATGTCTTGTATAGCTAGATAAAAGTCTAGAATATAATAAAGCTAATGGTAGTAATGCATAATCAATTTCATAATACATTTCTTATTTTGTATTTTGTATTTTGCTCAATGAACTATTAACAATGGGTGATAGAGGAAAGAGAATAGAAATGACGAGACGAGAGAGAGTCGAGATGAACAAAGAATAGCAAGACTTGTACTATTATCGTTAAGAAATATTGTGATAAAACATGATGAAGAATTTTGTTTTTGGATATATGAACTTTGAGATTTGAGATGAATATTTTGCCCCTTCTTTTCTCTCTCTCTCTCTTCTTGTTTTTGGCTCAAGTTCACATGCTGGTATTTTCTAATTCTTTTTCTCTATTTTTCTATTTCGTGGCTGTAGCTGTAAATTATAGGTTTATTGCCTTCTCATACAGATTACATTTTAAATTTCAAAGTCATCGTATCTTATGTACACAGTACAAGTTACAAGTGAACAGGGTACTGTCCACTTACCACTTCACTCATTCCTGTAGTACGTTTATTACTTATTACGTAGCTATTAATTACATTCATTATCTTGTACAGATATTTATAAGTCGTGGATCTCTGTGTGAAGTTCATCTCATATGCAAGGTGCACATATTTTATATTTTGTATCAAAATCCACAGACCTTACCTAATATTTAATTTCTACTACAAACTGCTACACAAATCCTGTTGAACTCTCTCTCTCTCTATCACTCTTTCTGTCATCGGTGATTAACGATTAACGATAGACTTTCATTCAAAAATCCATACCCAATGATTTTCTGTTTGTTTTTCACCACCATTCCCTCCTATAAAATTTACGATTCACGTTTTAAAATCCTGAATTCTGAAGGGTACACAGACAGTATACAAAGACTTTATTGAGTCTTGAGTTTTGAGCATAGAGTACTGACTAAAAATCTTCAGCCTTTCGTGCATGTCAGTAAAAGTTTATAAACTTAACTTGTCATGTTTTGTACTCACTTCTCATGTCATATAACATCATGTCTCATATTATTTAAAATGAATTAAAAAAATCCTCACATAATAAATAAATAGTTTGTCGTTTGCTATTTGCCATTATAAAAATTAAAAACTATTGGATAAATTATGAATTCTGAATATTTGATGAGGAAAAGTTATTATGAAGCATCAAACATCAACCTGAGCCCAACCTGACGTCCAACGTCATATTTACAATGTTTAACATTTTTGAGGTGTTGGAGAAGAAGGTTTAGGTAACTAAAACGTGAAATTTGAATTTGATTCTTGCATAATCATGTAATCATAAGGCTTATCATCCGCATTATGCATTATGCAAGAACAAACAAAAAGAGCAAAGTGAACAACAAGCATGCATGTAAATAATATGCAATTTTTGAATGGACCGTTCAGGGCAAAGAACTCCAACTTCCCTGGATACCTTCTATTTCTATTTGTATAATATTTTATACATGTCAACTTGCCAAGGCAAGGTGTACATTCAAAATTATGCAAATGACATTAAAGTTTACATCATGGCAATGACATTAAACATTAAATGTACATAATACATAAAACATAATATAGAATATACATAGAAGAGTGTTATTTTTGTATAATATATTTTGGTTTTTTCTTCATCTTGTCTTGTTATTTTGTTTTGTTTTAATAAGACTTTTCTTGTGTATACATAATGCATAATAAGCTATATTATTATCAGTTGGCAGCATGAATGAACGAAAGAAAGAAAGACAGAGAATGAATGAATGTTTTGGCTATTGAGCATTGAGACGGGAGTGAGAGTGAAAGAGTCAAAGAATACGCTGCGTGAGAATGACTTGCTTTATTATAATGATGTATTATGTACAAATAAGTGGATGTTGGAAGTAACTAGTAAATGATAGAAGATAGAAGGGTAATTATCATGACGGAATGACGAACGACATTCAATGCTTTTAACAAGACAAGTTCAGTCCATCTTCCATCTGCCTTTAAGTCTTGAGTCTATCATCAATGATCAATGATATATGTATCACTATATTATGTACGAGACATTCCATTTCAAAAAGTCACGGATGCGTTCGTCTTCCGTCCACCGTTCTTCAAACTTCCAAGAATAAGATTTCAGCATAAACTATTAACTACTCATCCTTTGCACATTGTACACTGCATTGTATAAATTACAAATAACAACATTTTGGCCACACTAAAGTTCAATGTTATTTATGCACTTGATATGTTATGCAGAAACGTGGGAATGATTGAAGATTGAAAGTTGAGGGTGTATAGTGTATAGTGTAGAAATTTCTATAAAGAGTCAGTATATTAGTCAGCAAAATATGTAGAATGCATATATATATGGAGAATTGCTATTGGCAAAATAAAATGTCCATTTACCACATGTATTTCTGATTTGAGAACTTGTAACATCTATAATTGTCCCGTAAACGTGAGGATGAATATTGAAAAAAATGTGATAAATATGTAACCCACCTTCATGACAATCACAACTACATGGAAATGTCCAGGGCGGTGGCTGTCTCAACAATATTTCATTTATGACAACGTCAATCAGTGAATCTAAATGCCAAATGCCAAATACTAAGTACTCTCGTCTTGTAACTTGTAACTTGATGTTCGATCATTATATTCGAATATGTTTTACATGTAAAACATTTGGTATTTGGTAGAAAGCAAAGTTAGCCCTAAAGTCTAGTCCAGCTCAAATCAAAAGCTCAATCCTCGATTGGCAGCATGTTTGAAAAATCTGAAAGGGAGAACATGCTGCTTTCTGTCAAACTGTCAACTTTTTGCCTCTTTATTGTCCATCTCTTCTTTTCTTTTCCTCTCGAATTCTTTACTACAGTAGTTTTTACAATGAAATGTTGGACTTTTAAAATCCAATCCGAATCAACTCACTCCTTCACTCAGTCAATGAGCAAATAGTCGTAGTCACTTATTCAATCAATCGAGGCTTAGTTCTTAGTTCAATTGAATGAACATAATCCACAAAGTTTAATAGGAATATGCAAACTTCTGCATGTTGAATATTGAATGTCGAACTATAAAATGGGAGACGGATTATAAAATCGTCCACTTCACATTTCAAGTTTCAATTAAAATCACTCAAAAAACTACTGTCCGCCTATTATATGCTGTACATTATATGACAACAACACTACATTGTAACTTGTAAGATCGTAAAAATCTCTTCAGGCAATACTGACAATAAAATGTAGACTATACATGTTGTACTTGACTTTTCTCAAATTTTATTCTAATACACCTGTAACAAAGTTAATTCACTACTGAATGGCTCTGAATTCTGCAAATACTATTGATTACAAAATGTTACGAGCTCTATTCATCTACTCATTATTCATCCATCCGTTTTTAAATAATTAAAGTAAAATAAATATTTGTTCTGCATGTAATTATGGATTTTGCTACACATATTGTATAATATGCGTACTATGTACTATGGCTTTTTGTCTCAATAAGATGTGACGATAGCTCTCTGATGGTACAGTAATTACACATTAATTATTATAATATAGAGCTGCAGGGAAAGAGATGTAGGCAATTAGAGGTTGGTTGTTCATTTTTCATTTAGACCTCTTCTTTTTTTCCACATTCAAAATAATTGAGGAAATCATAAAATGATATTAGAAGAGAGAAAAAATACACAAATACTTTGTACTTTATAATATTATACAGGTGATTTGGCAATTATTGGCAAAGGAAAAAAGACAAAAACATAAAACGTAAATTTGGAGTATCAAATATCAACCCCCTGTAAAAAGCCCCATGAATCATGAACCTCAAATGAACTTTTGGAGCGTTGAGCATTGAGCATTGTTCGTAATTCGTAATATTAAGGGTATATACAAAATACAAATCCTGAAAACTTTTGTATGTATTTTGCATTAGACTGACTGACAGCCTTAAGACACCTGCTAATGGACATTTTGTGATACCATCCATCCACATACCACATACCACTGAAAGCAAGCTAATCAACCGAATTTAAATAATGCATTACATTTTGTATTTTGCATGTATAGAGAACAGTACCCATTCTTTTATTTTCATTTTCTTTGAGGGAAAAGAACAATAAAACATATGAACGAGTTATAATTTTTTTGCATTGAGCTTTGAGTATTCAACACGTTGAGCCTGCAGACATTCTCAATAATCATTCCTTTTCAGTTTCATTTCAGTTGTTTATTTCCATCGTCTTTATCTAAAAAAGACTGCTTTCATATCTATAGGTCTAGTCTAGACTTGAAATGCATTGTACATGTTGTATATAACCTAAAGTGAAAAGCTATACAATACATTATGTTCAGTAACTACAAACTCCATGAAACTGGTGAAAAGTGAGATAAAAATGAAAACTATAATAATATAAACCACATTCTACATAATATTACTATTTACTGGTATATTACAAGCATACTGGGCTCATTTAAAAGGACATTAGCATTACACATTCGCAGTACAGTACAAAATTTGTATAGTACCACCGATAGTTGATTGTGGAAGCTAAATGGCCGATAAAGAAAAAGTCATCCCTCATGTAGACATATCTATTTACATTTCACATACAAAATTCAAGCAACCCAATCCAATCATATGTACTTAGTACTTGCAAAGCAGAAGATGACTAAGGCACAAAGACCTTTGTAATATTTATTGTGTGATTTACAAAATAATTTCTGTATTCTGCATGGTTTATGTTTTAGCAAATATATACAAAAGTATTAGCACATATTTGCACATGCTTAGTGTGTGTACATGTATAAATAGCACACGAAGCCAAAACACAGGCAAATGAAATAATTACTCGACCAGCACATTAAATAACCATGTATACATTACGTATGCATTGTATATTATGTGTTATGTGTTATGTACCATGATGTTACATAAATGAAACTGGAAAAACTTGGCAGACTCTGAGACTCCTATACATTATACATAATATGTCCAAAAGCAAGTTGATTCTTTTGAAGCAGACACAAAGTTCAAAGTGGATTATTTATGTGTCATAAAAACTATAACTTAAAATCCACATGACATGTGAATCTGCGACAGGTCAACCACACAAGAAATTATAAAGTATTTACCATGTGCATACATACTTGATATTTTCAAAACTGTCATGATGGAATGCTCAAGCATAAAAATTAATCTACACCTTTTAATTTAAATATTAAATATCTATACTTTATACACTATGCACATACATGGAAAGATGGAAAATGATGACAATAACCTTTATTTGATTCTTTGATTTGTATTTTGATCATCTTCCAAATAAACATGCCCACCGACATTTTAATTGCACTATTTAAATATTAAATTTACAACAAATGTCGACAGTAGACAGAAAGGATTTTTTTTGTCACACTCAAAGTAAAACAGAAACAGTATAATATTATAGTAAATGGTACCACAAGTTTTACCTGGAATAGTAAAAACAAGATTCGAGAATAATCTTTTCCCATTTTCCATAACTTAAATTTTAAGATAAGACAGAGAAAGAGAGAGAGAAAGAAAGGGACAAAGAAAACCGACAAAGTATTTTTTGTTGTTGTTGTTGTCTTTTACTACGTCTGTCATTTTTAGAATCTTTTGAGATGAAAAAAGATAGTTATTTATGTACATATATTACCATCACTTACAATAACATTTACTATCACTGATCACTTATGGTACAACTTTTTGCTCATGTTGAAGAATGGCGACAAGAATAGTTTTACTTCTAAAAAGTAAAAAAAAGAGAGAGGCAAACAAACTATGATTACACATAAATATTATGATGTACATTGTATGGAAGCATATTTAACTGTTTAAAAATGCTATTATACTATTTTTTTTTGCCCTTTTGTTTGATTCATTTTAGATGGAGAAAATAGCAATAGTTTTATTACTGGCCGTCATTTGTGGCTTTTTAGCTGAAGAGGATAACAAGTCTTCAGCTTCATCTGCACGGGCTCCGAAGCAATTATTATACTCACCATTCCTGTTTCCAGGAAATTACCAAGCCGGTTTCCCATCAAATGCTCACACTCAATCACAACTATCACCAGTGTACTCATTTTGGAATAACTTACAGACTGTACCTGCACTTTACAATAGTAAACCAAATGTCAATGGACAGCCAGGTTTACAATTGACTAGTCAATTGCCTGTGACTGCTCAACAACAGCAGGAACAGCAACAGCAAGTACAATATAACTATCCGTACCAGCAACAACAGCAACGTAATCCAATACTTTTAAGTCCACAATCATTTGCCTTCAACAATCTTCAATCCCCATCTCCACTCGCTTACTCACAAGTCTATCATGGTAACATTTGGAACTTTGATGACTCTTTAACGACTAATAATAATAACAATAATAATAATAATAATAATAAAAAGACGGATGACTCATCTTCAAAAAGAGATGTTCTCAACTACTATTTTGCCTTTCCAAATGTCAATTATGGTGCAGCACTGGACAACTACCGTCGTCAACAAGTTGTACATCAACAACAACAAAAGGAATTAGAATTACAAAAAACACATCAAGCGGGATTCCAAAGAGGAAACATTGAATCCAGGCCAGGAACATTTGTTGATAATAATGGGTTTGTCCGAAGTCATATCGAATCTCCTCCAAGATCATCTCCACATGGAATGAGAAGGGCTCAAGATTATGAATATAATCATGAACACTCTCGTGGATATACTGTGAGACAGAGCCAAAACAACAACAACAACAATAATGGTGCTACTACTAGTAGTTTCAATCGTGGAGCTGTTGAAGGTCCACCCGATACCCTTGGAAAGCCTAGTGATTCATATTCAGCAGTTAGTCCTTATGCCGTACCAAATGATGATAAAAAAGTTGTGTGTTATTTTGCCAATTGGGCAAATTACAGAAAGGGAAAAGGTGCATTCGTTCCAGAAAATGTTGACCCAACACTTTGTACACATATCATTTATGCCTTTGCTACCTTTGATAAGGCAAAGGTCACCATTGCACCCAGTGATAATTGGACGGATGTCACCAATAACTTTTTTGGTCGAATCGTGGCATTAAAAGAAAGAAATCCCAATGTTAAAGTTTTACTTGCTGTAGGAGGTAATTAATAAAAAAAATAACATCGATAATCATTATTTACACCAAACGCTGAACACATTTTGTAGCTCAAGGCTAAAGGACATTCTACATTCTACATATAAAACACTTTGAAATAATTTAAATGTATTATGGATTATAAATAATATAGGTTGGGCAGATTCTGGAGATGACAAATATAGTAATTTGGCTCATTCACCATCACAAAGACAGAAATTTGCTCAAGAGAGTTTAGCCTTTTTGAAGAAATATGGATTCGATGGTCTAGCAGTTGATTGGCACTATCCAAAATGTTGGCAGTCTAATTGTGATGCGGGTCCTGGAACTGATAGTGTCGCCTTTGGTGATTTACTCAGAGTAAGATTCAATTTCCACCATTTGTACATAATGTACTACTTACAATGGAACGTTGTCAAGTGCGGGAGCGGGTTTGAAACCGCATGTATCCTACCCGACTCAGTTTTTTACGCTGATTACGAATATGTAGGT
>JAQGBH010002384.1:0-24824 GCA_034698265.1 Sminthurinus aureus | reverse complement strand
AAAATTACATGTTTATACATGTAAAAACATGTAATTTTGAACCTCCTTCATAGATGGCTAACACTTTCAAGGAAATCGTACTCCCGATTTTATGCTTTTGAGTGGCCTTAATAATTAGTGATAGTAGGAATTCATAAAACAAACATTTTAATAGTTGTTATAAAATTAATGAATTTTGTTACAAAAAAAACAAAACAACAACAACAACTTTTGAACTTACGCCTGTATTTCCTTTATCTTCAAAAATACTTTTCTTCCTAGCATCCTTTGACTGATGAATTATTAGATAATGATAACAATAATTATTATATTATTATTGTACCTTGAATGTTTGAAATTTTTTTGTAAAAGGTACAATTTTAAGAAAAACTAGCTGTTTTTACGCTTTATATATTTATACATGTACAATTTCTAAATCAAGACCATAGTAAATTAGTATGGTCCATGTAAAAGCAAGTATATTTTTACACGCCACTGCTGCCAGTCCTGTTTATCAAACGGCTAAAAAATTATATATATATATGTATATGCATAGTTTTGACTACTCACGAATCACGAACTAAGAATTTAAGTACTTTTATTTACAAAACAAAACTGTTTAAAGTCCTAAATATTTGTGGCCTACGAAATTTTACTATGATCAATGATATTATGCACTACTAAACAACAACTATTAAGCCTCAAAAACATGTACTAAAATATACATTACTGTACAAAAATGATAGGATATTTTGAGACATTTACAGTTACAAATAATTACTAGCTAAAAACAAAACAAAACAAGAAAAGGATATCTAACTAACCACAAGCAGGTAGACATAAATATTTCATAATATACAGATATATTATTATGTGTACATAAAATATGAAATTTTTACGGAAACACTAAAACTAGTAAGTTTCATTTACCTCTGCTGGATCGAAATCATCCTTCATTCTCATTTCTTCTTCAACTTTTCGTTTTGTGGACTCGGGCATTATGTCATCTAAAATCTAGATCACATTATTAGAATAATAAAATATTTAATATTCTATTACTGTTCAAAATCATTTTACCAATGCAATGGAATGATAATAGTTACATTATAATAATATGAAATATTTTACAATACAAGTAACATCATATTTTGTATAGTGTGTATGATTTTCAAATTGTATGCTATTATTAAAATAGAAAGAATACTGTATTTAAAATGAAAACAATAAAATGTATTGGTAATTTTTTCATACTTTCAACTCCCGTTGACTGAACACATAATCCAAAGATTTTCGAACTATGATCATCACCACCAACTAAATTACATAAAAAAAATTTGGTCAAGGACAAAAATCAAGTCATGTCAAGCGTAAATTTACATGTATAATTTTGTTTTTTGTTTTGTTTTTAAAAAAAAACTTACCATCACAGGAAAAAGAATTGAAGTACTCTTGAATGATTTTATCAACCAAAGCACAATTAAACACGCCAATTGTATCATTGTAAATAAGTGAACTCGAAGTAATGGAACCTATATGTATATAATGATAGATTAATAATCAACAACGAAATTGAATTTATCTCTGATTTTGGCTGTGTAAGAATGAAATTATAAAATATGCTATAGTATAATATTGTGTATATTACATGAACATCATAATAATATATTTTATTGGAAATACATAAACAAATGTCACAAAAAATACTCACCTGTCTGTAAGACCAAAAAAAAATACAACATTAGCATTAGTTTTAAGCCTTATAAAACATTTCGAAATATATCATAAAATTATATATTATGCATCGTATGATTTTCATCGCATGATTACTATGTACTAAATGTTCAATAAATCTTACAAAATAATGAATAAAACAGAAATGTGTATGTTGCAATAATTGTCGCAAAATCTTACAAAACATATAATATGGCATAACTAGTTGGATTAGATGAATATTTAATTTTTATTTTAATGTTTTTATAATAATAAATAATTTTTCACCTTAAAAACATATAGTCTGGCTGGTATTTTGTAGGCATAAAGATGATTAAAATTCTCTCAAAGAATTGCATTCCCTTCAAGGAGTTTACGCCCATATAAAGAAAAACCCCGTATAGAACGGGCATTGGGATGTTCTTTAACACCTTTAATTAAAAATTGAATGCAATTTATTATTAATAATTCAATAGCACAAAATAAAAAGGGAAAACAAAAAAAACTGTTGTTTCTTTCAATATTGGAGTAATTTATACGTAGTCTTGAATTTTTATTTGACTTACGGGCGTAATGGTTACAGAGAGCCCAATCATTACAAAAATTAAAATGTGCGTAACTCTTTGTTCTCGAACACCTGGATAAAAATATGACAAAATACACGTTGTAGACAAACGAATCATTTTTCCTATTTATGCTACACTGTTTTTAAGAGGAAGAGAAACCATATAAGTTTATTTTCAAATTTTACTACATTAAAAGTAATAAAATAGGTCATTTTTGAATACCTAAAAACTGGGGTTTTTCTCCAGGGGCTGCTGACTCACTTTCCATTTTAAGTGAATTGACGTGATTCATAGATAAAACAGTAGCGGCAACAAACCATGGGATACCCATTACAGAACAAATAATAATTAGAATAGACAAAATGAATAAATCAAGATGGTAGCCGCAACCTTTCTGTAAGGCCAAAAAAAAAATACAACATTAGCATTAGTTTTAAGCCTTATAAACCATTTCGAAATATATCATAAAATTAAAGATTATATATCGTATGATTTAATTATTCATCATAAAAATGTTAACCAACCTTGAGCTTGTGTTCTTTACGATTGATGATGACAGCAGAAATCTGCTGATCCATAAATATAAGTATTGTGGCAAGGAGAGCTGGAAGAACCGCCGCAACATATGTCCAAGAAGGGTTAGTTTTAAAAGGAGGAATCAACCAGCCTCTAGTTGGTAAAGTTGGGGCAAACCTGAAACAAAATTAAAGATTAATTATTAGAAAGGAAAACAGTTCATTTTTGTAACAAGTATATACATACGAAGGTGTTATTAGTATAACTAGCATTTGTCTTCACATATTATGCAAAAAAAATGTAATCTAATTTTCAAAACAGATTGAAATGTATATATATATTTTAATATTTTAAAAGACGTTTTTTCTTACGCTTCGGGTACTATATTTCCATGAATGAAAAGACACAATCGATAAATTTCAAATATCGTTCCAAGAAGATATTAGGTAGCATGAAAAATATACGTTATATATTATACTCTTATTAAAAAAATTCAAATAATATCATGCCAATATATTATGATGTATATATAATTTGTTTTATATATCAATTTTAAGTTTTATACTATAAGTATTTTGAAACCTTGCAATTTCGGTGTTCGTAACCCTACAATCATGTCTAAACATGACATGCTAATAATTGCAATGATGACTGCGAAATCACTCACTACTTGCCGAACCTAGAGAAAAAAAGCAACAAGAGAAAACCATATTATGTGTTACTCACAATAAAGTTTGTACTTTATAAATATATTTGTGATCCAGTAAATAATAAAGTATTTTACCTTTGAAGGAAAAAATAAAGAATTTCTGAAATCTTTGAGCGTAATAGAAATTAAGAAGGTGCCAATAAATAGTAGAACAGACATCAGAAAAACATCTGGATAAGTGTTGCACCCGCCACCAACTAAAGTTCCATTGTACGCCTGCAAGTTTATGAAAGAAATTTGAAATATGGTGTCATTCCATAATAATATACAACTGTGAGCTTACTAATGCTTTTGGGTTAATTGTACATGGTATTTATATATATATATACATTTGCCAAATAAATTCAAAACTGTTCTCAATTCTGAATAATATAATATACTTATTAGTTACTACAACACAATATTATATTGTAATGTATACAAGGAAATTAGCTTACTAGTGATCCACATTCTTCAAACGAAACTTCAAGATACGCTTGTGGTGGTTTGTCTGTTAAATTTTCTGGCCTACATTCACAAGAGTACCCAGCAGTATTTTCTGCATGTGGATTTATTGGAAAACTCTTTTTAATCTCAGCAACGTTTTTAACAGCCTATATATAATCAAAACCCAAAAGAATAAAAGTAGTTTACTTTTAAGATCATACACATGTATTGCAAACATCAAGTACCATTAAAATAGAAATGGAATATATAATAATACATTATTATATATAAGCTTACCTCAACCATGAAAATAAATGCGATGAGTGTAGCAAAATTTTCTACATACAAAGGTAAATTCATACACATGATTATATAATAAGAATTTAATGATTTATATATTAAAAAGTAAATATATTTCAAGTATGTATCTCAACAAACATTTATTATATATATTATAAAGTAATACCTTCCGTAAAACGGGTGATGTAACAAACAAAAGCACTGGCGTCCAACGCTACTAGCTGAAAATATATATATATATAGAATATATTATAATGCATACTAATAAATGATATAAGAAGTGATTGTTCATCATTACAATGATGAATGATGTGTAAATATAATCACAAAATGTACGGAAACATAAACATCGTAAATAATGTTTCAGAAGTTAATGTATACTTACCACAATTAGGATTAAGCCAACCCATAGCCCAATCCACAACCGTAATTCTAGAATATTAAATATATGTGGTATTATTGTAAGAATTATAGTAAATTTGACTGGAATTTTTTTAGTAATGAAAAAAGTCCAAAATAAAAAGTTAAGGAAAATTTACCTAAATAATCTAGACTATAACGATCGCAAAATTCAACGAGGATTGTTTCGAAGACAAGTACCGGCCCAGTGGAGCCTAAAAGTAAAAAAGTCAGCAGAACACACGGTTTAGGGAGTTTATATTTTATATTATATACTGATTTTCAAAATCAAAATTTAAAATTATGTAAATATGACAATGTCATTATATATTATAAATTATAAATTAATAAAAACACATACCTAAAATTGTCAGTGGTTGACCACTACAAAATCTAAAAAAATTGAGCAAAAACAGAGATTTGAAATGTCATTATAATAAAAGTAAATGTATTTACTTGGATGCCATTGCGAATTGAGTGCAGTAATATAATTTAAAACTGTAAACTAAATTACATTAAAGTTACATTTGTTTTATTAGTATTATTATTTTGATAGATTTGTAATAAAAATCACAATTATAAATAATAACTTACCCATAGCCAATTCCACATAGAAAACCTAAAAAACGAAAGAAAAGAATTCATCACATAAAACATTTAAATTCACAAAATGCATTTTCCCCACTTTTATCATAAAATATTATACATTATGTACATGTATAAAGTATATTGAGGAATTTGAGATGTAATGAAATTTTGAATTACCAGATACTAAAGACTCTATTGCTGCCATTTTTTGATGTGTAGCTTTACCTAATAACCCCCCAAAAGTTATAATAGGTGTGAGGCCTAAACAAAAATGTATGTACATAGATTTATTAGATATTATTATGTAAAACAATGTTTAAAAACATGAAGGCAATCAAAGTCTTTAAGAGCACAAAAATTTGAAATCTTTGTTGTTGTTGTTTTCTTTAAAAAAGAAAAAGAACAATGTAAACTTACAAGCAAAGTACAGAAATATCCAACTAGCAACACACTGAATGGCTACAGCATCTTTAAAATCAGACCAATACCAAGGACGTTTTCGCTTGAAGTCATTATGCAAGCCACCAAATAATTTTCCAGTTCTTGTCAAACCGGACTCTTCCCTCAGTTTTTCTTCGTCTTCTTCTTCTTCCAACTCGTCTTTCTTTGGATTCTGTTCGTTTGGACGTTTTCTTGGGTCTTGAGACGGTATTTGTGAAGGCGGTTCTATTCTTATGCTCGGATCCCATTCACCAGGTGGTAAAACAGTAACAGCATCCAAAAACTCGTCTACACCGGCCAATAAATGACCTCGATTTCTGGCTTTGTATGCTACATCATGGAAAACTTCGTCACCTATGAGTAAACCATTCAAAGTTGTCATCAAATTTGCCTGTTAATTGACGCATAAAAATATTGAAAATAGATTTTATGTAGAATCTAGATGTTCAAAAGATTCGTTATAAACTTTTTTTTTACTCATAAGTGTAGCCATTGCGCGTCCTACTTCATGGTACCGGCTTATACCACCCTAAGAAATAAACGTTTAAAAAATTAAAACATCATAACCAAAGAATCGTGGTCTGTAGTGAAATGTAAAAAAACATTGTGAATTGAATTATACAAAATTTACCATAGGTCCCAATAAGACAAACACGAATCGTGTGGGAACGGGGACTTCAGTTAAATCTCCGAGTACAACTGCTTGTGAAAGGCGAACAAAGGCTGACAATGGTTTCTCCAAAAAATCCTAATGTGTAAAAATGGTTAATCAAAACACAACCACTATTATAATTTATAATAATAATAATAATAATTTTAGTATTCTTAGTACATATTTTCAATAAGGAATGATTCAGAAATCTAAAGTTGGCATAATATGTTATATCAACATCATATTATTACACTTACCACCTCACCGACAAGGATATTTGAGGCTTCTGCCCCAGGTGGAATTTTGCGCATAAAATGTGTATTACCCTATCCGAACAACAAAATACAAAAAAAATAACATTGTAGATTCACACTCATTATTGCTAGAAAAACTTTATGTACACAACAGCTATATATGTACGTACATTTATATTTTAGTAAACATTTATAAATATGTGACAAGGAAGCGTACGAAAATGAAACCTAAAGTAATTCATACTAAAAAAAAACACAATAATCATTAATCATAATCATAATAATAATAACTTGTTGTAATTCATACCTTAGAATGCGTTTCTCCATTTTCAGCGGCCAAATTACTACCACTTTGATTTCTTCCGATAGAACCTCCACTAGGACTACGGTCCATATTACTTCCTGTAGATTCTACCTGAGGTACATTCGTTGAGCCTAAGTAACACATTTTAAATAACAATGTATAATAAAATTGTTAAGTCTCACAATGTATATTTTAGTACCGAAAACATCACTTTTTTGTCCATACAATGTAAAAATCATGCAGATTTTAGTTTCGTTTGTATTATTATTATTAAAAATGAAAAAATCACACTCTTAATTTTATTATATTATAATATCGATTGTATGTAAGCACAATATTTCTAATACATGATTTGTTTTTCTAAATTCTAAACATATGTCTGGTTGTACAACAATGTTTTTTCGGCATATATACATATATTTAATACATAAAACATTAACGCATGAGAATTCATACTATACAGAATACATAATATATAGAAACCATAGTTTTTTTTATGGAATTTGTAAATCAAAAATAGCAGCATGATTTTGCAGTTTTTGTATTTGATGTTTAGTTTCTGAAACATAATTTTCGCAACTAAATTATAAACTACTGTCGATCCCTGGTTAATATTTACTTGCAATTAGTTATATCCATTCAATCCAGTTTCATTCTTATTTAGTTGTTGTTATTATTATACTGTTAACATCATCATCATAAGCAACAACTGAATAGGAATAAAACCGATTAGAAAACCCCATTACACAAACAAGCACTACAGCTTTACGTAATATATAAAAAATTTTAACACGAACCCAAAACTCAGAAAACGTTTGTAAGTGAGAGAATCGACTCGAAAGTTTCCCGCACGTACTCTATTACATGTTAAATTTTAATTTAATTCATTTTTAAAATAATACTTTTGGTTTTGAAATTTTCAGAGTAGATAGTTCTTGACCTGAAGTATATGAATATGCAAAAAAAAATCTAAGGTCTCCAAAGAATTTTGGGTTCATGTCAAAGTTTAGTTATAATATAATATTTTGTTAAAACTAGATGCACATATATAATATATACATGTTACATTTTAAATTGTTGCAGGCATTAGTTTACAAGGTACATCAAATATAGTTACTACATAAGCTTACTTTTTCCCTACAACACTATTTATTATTATTGTTTAATTAAAACAGACATTCGATTCTACAATAAAATATGGTATTTTAGTACACAACATCTTTTTAAAGCAGTTACTCCCCATCAAGCCAGAATATCAACAGTTTGTGGTTAGACGGTTACAAAAACTGTATGTTATTAGTAGCCTATAAAAATTACTTATGTGGTTTACTCGACATTTACACACATAAACCATCGATTTATATCGATAAACTATATTCACTTCAATAATAATATATTATAATACATTTTCATAAACTGAAAGGTGTTTAGCACAGTGAAATTAAAGATAAAAAGGGAGTCATTGAATCCTACCTACAACCTATAGGAAAGCAAGTCGTATAATAGTGTTATGTTTCAAATGTTATAATTGTGTAAATGTTCATGTCCATCAACAACAATCCAGAAACATATGTTTCAGGATTGACGTTGTAATAAATTAACTTTCTTTTTGAAATGTACATATGTATTTTTATCGAACCTCCATTGAGTTTTAAAAAAGAGATATTTCGTCCGAATTGAGATTTTTTATAAAATACGTTTAACAAAATAAACATACTTGTTTTGATAAATATACATACTATGTATTACATAGCATATAATATAATATATTACTTCAGACTAAACATTGAAAGCCAAACTTAAGCACCATATATACACCGAATTACATACGAAACAGTCGTGCACAATTTTATTAAAAATTACAACATAGCAGCATGGGTTGGTCTCTTGTAATTAAAAACCTATAAACAAGTAGACAACGACGAAACGTCGGGACGACTGGAGCCGAAAATCGTACATAAGACACTTTACCTTTTGTGATAACAAAATCAGATGTGACACATTAATGGCTAATTGCAAAAATTAGAAAAATTGGCCCTAAACTTGCCAAATTAATTTACTTCTAAAATTTAGAACCTACCCGACTTTCAAGACATAGTTCATTTATGCCTTTTCTTATCATAAACTGAAAAAATAATACTGAAAAAGGATACTTTGAGAGGAGGAAATTCGATTATATTAACATTGAAGAAAAGTTACAATAAAAAATTTTCACACATCTCAACAAAAAAGGAGAAAGTTTTTACAACTCTTAATTAATTTTAGGAAAAGCCGAGTTTTGTGATGCTTCGTTTGCAATTCATTTTCATTTCACCAATATAAAATAATATTATATTTATGAGTATTGTTTTATAACAATAAAACAATACATTTTTTAAAATTCACCCTTTGTCAAAGATGACCATGCACATTTTGTACTGAATTCTTTAGCTACCAAAACATTCTGTATCCTTCTTTCTTTTTCTTTTTTTTACTAAATGTCAAGAAACAAATCCTAGTTATTATTAGTAGTAGTTCAAAGGTTTACGCTTCTAACCATATGTCATCTTTGATTCGAATTTGATACTATTTAGTGGGACAACAAATATGAATTACATTGCCTTGTACGATAAGCAATAAAAAGAGAATTCAGGCTACATTAAATGTAGTGTAAAATACGTAATAAAAGACTCGCTCTTAGTTTTATCGAATCGATTTTCCCCAGTGTACATATTCATAGATCGCCACGTCTGCTTGATGGAATACCAAAAAGAATGAACTGATTTGTCTTCTTCGCACTAGATACAGCACGTATTATACGTAATAACATAGTACATACACATATATAAATGTGTATGAACTGTAGATATATAACCATTCTACATTCTAACTACAAATGTGAAATAGGATACTGCAAAGACTTTATAGACAAGTCATACTATATAATAATATAGTAGCTCCAAAAATACTGTATATCGACATGTAGTATATATACTGTACTATACTATCTCTGGAGAACAACCTTATCACATCTGATAACTACAAAACGTAATATGTATACGAGTATGGAAAAATCAATAGCAAATATGCAAAAAGAGCTGCTAAAAAAGTAAAATAAAATGAAAGATTAAGTGAAAGTAAAGGATTTTATAATTCATGAAAGAAAACTGATCATAAACCTTCTACAAATTTTAAAGTAGCTCGATTAAAATTATTATTATTTATAAACTTGCTCTGACACTTTTTACAGACTGTCCAACCTCACATTTTGGGGGCACACATTCACAAAATTCTTGTTAATAAACCAAGCGGTTCCAAGATCAATGTATTCTTTTAGTCAAACACAAATGCAAGAAATTGTAAGAATCATAAACATGAAAACATTAGTATTCGAAAATTGCTAGGTTTGACCAAATGGAAAAAAAACATGTAATAATGAGGTAACAATCTGATGTTGTACCGTTCCACACACACGAGATGTTTATAATTTTATAGGTTACTATATTTTGAAATTTTACCAACTTTAAACTAACACACATGAAAAAAGACCACATCAAAACTATGATGAAAAAGTTTTCAGTATTTACTATCATTAATTATAATTATCCAAAATTCATGGGATATTGGTTCTAAAACTCAAATCTCAAACATGAACTAGTGTAACATAATCACAACTCGGTTATTATTCTGAAGTAAAAATCAGACAAGAAAAAGAGCAGCACTGTTATTAGTTAGCATTTTCTCTTTACTGGAAATAATACAGTCAATAAGAGTTGATGCATAGAAGCTATTCGACTTTCTTAATCCTAAGTATTGTAAAAGGAGTTGAAGAAAGTTCACATGAGTACGGAAACTCAGATATTGGATATTGTTAATGAACAAGATTATTTTTCTTCAAAAATATAATCAAACGAGAAAAAAAAGAAAAGAAAATATAACATTTAAGTTTACCAGGACCAGGGATCGAGAGAAATCGGCCGAGAGATTTTGGAGAAGAAGACAAATTCACTCCAGCATCAACAACATTTGATAAACTTTCCTCTTCAACTAAATCATCATAAATCAACATCAAATCATATTTTGTGTAAACTTAATTAAATGTATTACGTTATTCAAAATTCGTGTTTGTTTGCAATAAGAGACTGAATCAGATAATATGCAAGAATTTTCCTACTTCCATACTACTACTATGGAATCGGCACAAACTGCTATTAACAATAATTATTATTACGAGTACATACTATGTATTAATACACATTTAAATAATATTTTGATTATTCGTGCTAGTTGACAGCCTAACAATATCTTGAATACGCGTATTATTGTGAGTACAAAAAAAAACTACTGACGTTTTATGGTACAATATATATAGTTTTCTATATGTATACATATATATAGTCTTCTATATTATTGCGTGCAAAAGATTGGAAACAAAACCATCGATAAGAATAGAACATGTATATATACATAGAAATACACGTTGATACCTCTCTTCAAAACACAACCGATATATACGAATGAATTGTTACCTAATTGCGAAATAACTCGTCGCAATCACACAAAATTGAACGAGACAGAGAAAAGCAGAACATATTTATACACCACATACAATGTGACTACTGATGTTATTCCTTCGTTCGTGAAAGCACTTTCACTGCAAGTTAAATATCTTTCAGTTTTTACCCCACTGAGTTGCACATTAAAACTGATTTCCTACATACATGCATACTGCACTTTCCTTTTAACAGTTTACAACCGACTTTAGAAGTTTATTTTACCTCTTTCCTTTCACATCTTACAATTTGGTTTTGTTTTACAAGCTTAGCATATATTCTCATATCGTATTCGTCTACATATACATGTATATATCTTATACGCAAGAGATTTAATTATAATACCACAGTAGTATTCTTCTAAACATTATTATCATCCGTATAAAGCATTTACCATAAATATATATATATAACGTCCATGACCGAACTTTAAAGCATATACATATAACTATGTGTACAAAATAGGTACGGGATGTACAAACTACCTACTCCACCACCTTATCTTCTTTAAAAAATTCATGTACATTAATATTTACTTATACAGTAACCAGTGTACAAAGCTTAAGTAACCATTTATCGATATAGTCACAATTATCATCATTAAACATATTTTAAATTAAGCATACAAGTACAACAAGTAAACAAACAATAAGAATACTCTACACAGTATATTGATACTTTATGGCCTCTAAACTCTAAAGCTGCTAAAACTATAAATGCATTACGCCTTGTATTCTGACAAGAAATTTTTGAACTATTTCATGAACCATCAACTGATGAAGGAGAAGAAAAAATGAAAATACATGTCACATATGATGTGCCATATTAAGTAATATACATATATATATATATATATACATACAGGTTCATCATATGAACCAAAGCTATAAAATTTAGAACAGTATTTGTAAAATATACAATACATTGACATAGATTTGAAAAGGGCTTATAATTGATCCTTAGCATTACAACAGATTATTCTTTACTTTTCTTCTCCATCATAATGTGGTAATAATAATAATAACATGGGAACAAAATGTAAAGGCAGTGAAATATACATTAAATTGATTGAATGTAATAATTATAAAAAAACTGCTTTCTTGTTCTCGTTTCTCGAATCAATCAGCGCCTTTTTCATTGTAAACTCACATAAAATCAATTTCTGGTTGTGAGTTTGATATCTTTCTTAACTAATTCAATTTTGGTAAAAGTATAGTGTTGTTGATATAATTTATCTAACCTGGCACTGTAAGTAAATTTCCGCCGGGTGGTCCGTTCCGAGTATTACTATTGCTTTTCTTTTCCTTCTCTTGAAAACCTGCTCCAATGTTTTTTTCATATTTGAGATTTCATAGTGTACAATGTTTAATGCATTTCACGTATATTATATATCTTTACCACCTTTCTACAATGTAAATAAGTTTGAGTTCAATATAACTTTTGTATTCCAGTTATTAAATGATACGAAACTCAAAGGTGATGGCATTTCTAATTATCTAAAATCTAAACTGATTGATGATGAAGGTGAAAGTTGCAGTTTTACAAGTTACAGGGAATATACATAAAGTACAGTCATATGGAACACATACATATGTAATAAAATAAGTGAATTTTTACGCTGCCTCTTAAATTATAACGCATGTACTGTACTAAATATTTCATCACTATTTGGAATAACATACACTTTCTTTACAGATGAACCTGTTGTGCAACAACTTTCTTAATTTTTTTGCACTTTAGTTATATTTTATGTATCTTGCATTATAATGTACCAGACATTGTTATTCTTATTCAAACAGTATAAAAACGTTTGTGTCTGTTTTCTGTTTCTTAACTCTGTCATTAAATTTTAATCCTCTCAGAATATACACAGATGAAAATATGGATCATTTTTAAAACATCTGATTTCTTCAGCATTTTTTTTATCGCAGTGGATGTAAAAGTTTTCGACATTTTTACGTAATCATTTAAGGTTCTTGTAGCTGTATAATAATTATAATTTATAATGAATTGATACAGTAATATTTTTTCAGGAAAAATACAAAATAGAGAAAATGTACACAAATAGGAATGTACATAAAATGGAGGGACTCGTAAATACAAGTTGAGGAGTAGAACAAAGGACTTGAGTACGTTTGATAGTCTTTCTTAAGTAAACAGAGGATACATTTTATAGTTTATATTAGATTTACAATATGCACACTAAAACATATTTTTGTACTCGAGAAAATTTGAATTGAATTTGAATCAGGATACAAATTATTAGAGCTTATCATATTTTATGTATGGATTTATATTAGATATTATACAGTTTTTTAAAATATTGTAAAAGACAATTATTGCCGATTTTGCTGCATACTTTAGATACAAAAATCTATTGTACATTGAAGGGTAGTTTTTAAATCAATCATAAAAGCACGTACAAAAAAATTGATTACTCTTTAATATCGATACAAAGCTCTAATATTTTGCAATATCCATTACACATATATACACTCACATATAGAGGAGAAATTTTAGAAAAAAAAGGGAATGAACAGAAGAATAATATTATAGTATAATGCAATCAAGAAGGTTGGGAAAGCTACAGTCTACAATAGAAGATTATAAATACATATCTTAAGCTCATTGAACAAAGACGGAAACAGTTATTTTCTATCATATTCATAATATCCTACTGTCTGAATTATACGAATATACATAGTAATAAGTTTTCACATTTCACATATACATGCATTGTGTTTCATCGCCATGTTACATGTGTAATAATAATATAAATAAATGTTATGATACACAGAAACGAATTCATTTTCTTTTGTGAGTATTGAAATGTAGAAACATGCCTAATTATAATAATCTTATTATATAATTGCTTGTTTAAATTTGTCTAATTTTTTCTGTTATATAATATATCCTTATTCTTCCATTATACTTTAATTTTTAATTTAATACGATTCAGCCTGAAAGATCACACAAATGCTCACTTTTGCATTATGATTACCCATACTTCTAAATTTTGAAATGCTTTAGATTTGACGTCATAGTATATATTACGATTTTCTCCAAAAAGTATATGATATGCTACGAAAAATGACATCTACATACAAAGGGTGATTTCACTTCTAAAGTGTAATATTATGACTTACTTTTACTTGACGAATGACTTTTCCCAATTTCTGCCAATGAGCGGATGATAGGTAACCTGGACATATTACTAGAAGAATGATTGTTATCTTTTTTCTTCTCATGAAGATGTCTATGTCGCCGCAAAAGGGCTTCCCGAACCTTGTCCCTGGAACCTTCAGGCAAGTGATCTGAGCTTATCATGTTATCCTAGATAAATAGAGGGTACAGATGAATGTGAATACTTAATTTTTTTGGATCGTGAAACACAATATATACGAGTAATGTCTGGAGACATACAAATCTATAACCATAAATTTAGAGTGAATGATTGTACATAATATTTTGCATTAGGGTATTCAGGTGTTTCTGTGTAATAATTTTTTCACTAACCAGTACTAAATCTGCTATTTGGTCCAACGACGTAGCCTCCATATCCAACATTACAATATTGTTGAGCAATAGACTTCTCAATTCAAATAGGGAGTGAAGAGACAAAGTTGCCACGTGCGGCTTAGACCAACGATTTCCTAGGGGAAAAACGTGGTTGGTATGAGAGTGTATTACATAGTGAATCAATTAAATGAAAGCAATAAACGTGAATTACATACTTAAGTACATGATTATGTGTACTTAAGGTTTGATAAATAAATAAACAGAGTACTGAAATTTATCAAACTTGTATAAAGTTATTATGAAGTAAATCGTCTAAAAAATTACCTCCTTCTTCCACATCTTCTTCAAATTTGACCCACCTTCGTGTCAGGAAAAAAAACAAAAAATTTGAAATAGTGATACGTTAAGTAGTTACTGAGTACAAAATATATATATAGTATACGGAAATAGAGTTCATGATTTGCAAACGTATTTTGGTATAACAAAATTAACTGTCTTTTTGCAAAATAAAAATCATTTATTCACGTTACCGAGAACAAAATGCATGATATATAACCGTCTTTTAATTGTTAATACTTCTCCTAAAAATGAAATTTGAAAGAGTCATACCTTGCCGTTTCTTTCCATTCTATATCATCTCCATGTTGAACCAATTCCTTTTCAAAACGAAGAACAAAATACAAAAAAATGTATAACCTTAGTACAATATGCATACTGTGATTTTACACAAAATAGCTATAGTTTTGATTGCTTATGACGTTTCACTTATATATATTTTTTTATATTTTACGTACCTCCATCTCAGAAAAGAGAGGATGAGATTCATGATTACCATCAGCATCGGCATCTTCACCAAGTATAAACTGAACTCTTTGGGCGGGAGGAGTAACTGGAAAAGTAACGATTTAAATATAATCAATTATGATGTTTTCACAGAGGTTTTATTTGTTTTAGAAACATTTACACAATATATAGATCGTTTTAAAGGTCTAAAATTATTTCTACAAAAAAAATACACTGTTTATAATTAAAAAAATTCTAACATAGATTTTAAATGATGAACATTCCTCTTTTTTTAAATGATATTTGAAATAATGTTTAAAAAATATATTCACTATATTGAACATTTACAGAATAATAATATGAAATAAAAATGTCGTATAAATATACATTCATATTATTTCGTTTCTAAGCGTACAATATTTAAGGTGGAAGGTTGTAAAAAAAATACTGAAAATTATAACAAATAACGCCTAAATAATAAAACATTCATGTTTTTCTGAACAAAACTACAAGACTGTAATGTATAATGATAACTGATAAACTATAATAACTTTAGACACTACAAATTGTGTCATAATTGCTTGATTACTATGTCGTAATGATACATCTTTTCTGTATTTTGGTAATACTGAAAAGCTTTTGATATCGTTCAAACATGCGAATAAGATTAAAAATAAAGTGCGCGCAAAAAGGATACTTTGCGATACAGTGCAATTTTTTTTTTGCAAAACTTAAAAACTGGTGTAGAATTTAAAATTTAAACAAATGGATTAAATTATATTTTTAACCCGTATAATAACTATCCATCTGAAGCGAAATTGTGGATAGTTTTTATTTCTCCTCGTCGTTTAATATTCTGATGTTCACAAAAATTTACTTTCACTATATGTATAATGTACACTGATCATGAACAATCTCTTGATAGCCACTGGTAAAACTTTTAATACAACATCGAAACACCAATTGAGCTATATAAAGTTTGCATGGTTTCATGTGATGATCACTAGGTACATTGTGTATATTATACTATCATACTATTGTTGAATGAAGGATTTATTATTATTTATTTGCGGGTATTAAATTTGACTGATAAGTTATTAAATTTTATACAAATCCTTTATATACATATATATATATATGTATTATTATACTCTTGTTACAATAAAACATTTTACAATATCAAATATTTATATACCCACTATATATAATGTACTTGGTATGAAAAATTCCAGACTGTATCTTCTTTTATCTTCCTAGTATTGTAATAAGTTTTGTCACTTACATTGTACGAAAAGACAAATTTTTTCACGGATCGGTACATATATATATGTACATATGTGCGTATGTATGTATATGCACGCGCAAACACTCTTGCAAAAAAATATTTTCACATAGTTTTATATCGATTTTTCAAAAAGGAAATCTCTAAACCTCCTATCCTCACCGATTCAGTTTATTTTGTAATCCAGTGGCCACTCAAATTCGTAGGAAATCTACTCAAAAAACCGTTTGATTTGTTTGCGTTTAAATTATCAACAAACGCAAACTTTTAAAGACAGCATCTCGAACAAGTGCTTGAAACATCTACACCAAGTTTTCATGCATTTATATATTTTATGTATTCTTGTTCATTTTTTACGCATATTAATACGATGCACAAAAAAACAATCATGTGAATTCTATATTGTGGAAAGTGAAGTCCTGTAAAGTACAAAATGTTTGAAAACAGGCACTTTGTCTCAACTTTACAACAAGAAGATTAGCGATTTAAGAAAATAACTAATGGAAATCATCATAAGCAATTACACAAATGTTATGACGAAACAAGGCAAAATTCGTATAAGAGTATACAAAAGCTAAAATTGAAAATTACTTTCATAAAATCATGAACAAACCAACAGGGTACAAGCTATATATCTATATGTATAAATTAAATTTCGTATACATGTAACTTAATGGAACTATTTGTTTTATAATAATTCACAAAAGCATTCCCATCCATGTTTTTTTAGCTACAATCGCATACAAAGAAGCCTCCTTACAGAATGACTGCCCTTCGTCAGATGAAGAACTTGTGCGTGCTCGCGGTGTTCCTGATGGATTTTGTTGGGGAGAATTCAATTCTTGAAAAGTAAGACAGAAAGAAAAAAATACTTACGTATACACCTTTTTTGGTTTAGTTACTGTCAATCTAGCTTTTACACAATTTCACGCTCTCAAGTAAAAGCTTAGCAAAGACTGACTATTTGTTTAATGCCAACATTAAAAAGGTCTTGTAAAAGTAATCAAATACACACATACACACGCAAACAAAGTACAAATAAAGAAACTGGCTTCTTCTGTAACCTTTGAAAATATTTTTTTAAATTTAAAATTTTTAAATATAATCACATTATGAGCATTGTGAAAAAATGTATAATATATTATACACAAAAGAGACTTGTGACTTTTTTATGTTTTACAAAGTATGATTCAATTTTGGAATTAGACGGATACAGTTAGTTTATTACAGAATAGCAATAATACAGTATACAAGTTTTTGATGTACTTAGAAGAGTTTAAATGAGAAAATCTCGTCCTCGTTCTCAACGAGATTTCGGGTTTTGAACGAGAACGAGATCAACGAGATTTTGCTAAAATTCTCGTTCCATTCTCTCAACGAGGAACCAAAAAACATTACAAAATTGCAAGTTGCTGAAAATTTTAAAAACTGGTCCAAAATTCAAATATTTTAAAGTTGTACATTCGGGGAAATGACTATTTTTTTGGATTAAACATGCCAAAATTTACAACATCATGTATCTTTCATCAGGGTTGTTTTTTGTTATTTACTGAAATTCCACTGATAGTATTTTTTGTAATTTAGCAAAGTTTCAGTAAGTTTATACCTAACAAAAAATGTTAAAATTTGTGATCGAGAACGAGATTTTCTCGGTTCGAGATTGGGTTAAACGAGAACGAAACTGGACGAGAATCAAAAGTAGCGAGATTTTTATGCTTTAGATGTATTGTATATTGTACATCGCACATTATGCATCTGTGTGTACAAGTTTCCAAACATAGCAAATACAAAACTGAACAGGAATTTAAACACAATTACAAAAACAATCAATGATGTCATATTATGTCATATTCTTTTTTCATTTATTCATATTTTGCCAGTAAAGTATATTTTAGTATTTAAAACATTCGCAAGAATATATATATATATTTAAGTTATGCATATCAAATACTATTTCTCTAAACTAGCAATAAAGGATAGCAAAGCAAACTTCAAGTAAGAGTCTCTTTCTTAAAAACAAACATGTAATTTATGTGCACTATCTATGTATCTATATGTTTTACCAACAATGCATAGAAGTTCTCACATGAGAAATAGAAATCACACAGCAATATAATATATAATTATCCTTTTGCTACAAATTTTACTGCTGCCTTTATCTCATTTCACCTTTCCTTAAAATGGAACTTTATGTATTCCACGTAAGTAGGGTATTATTATATTATGTGGTACTATAATCACAATTTTACAAGTGCTATAAAACAATGTCTCACAATCTCTAAATTACCTTTGAATTTTAAACCTGGAATAGTTTTGAACACCAGGGTTCATGGAAAAATTCACAATGAAGAGTCATCGAAATTATTGCTTTCATTGTGATATTGCGGCATAAAAAACTGGCTAATATAATTTATCCTTCGATTATAAGTTGACAGTTAGGAGAAATTAGACATATTGTACCAGATGCTACCATGTAAATTGGGAAATATACAAATGTTTTATCAGTTTTTACATATTTAGCAAACAGCTGTTTGAAAAAACTAAGCTTTTTGTAAGACGCCACGTTTTGTATAGGATTTAAATTCCATGCTTTAGAATTCGGATATAACATAACGTAACCAGTTAACAATTTCGAATTATTACTAGTCAAAAGTAAATAAACGATGCCTTACGCCGTACTTATAGATAGGTACACAACTAAAGTATTTTAAACACCGCTTAATCTTGAAAAAATCCATATTATGATGCATACTAAAGTACATTAATTTGAACTTTCAAGTGAATCACGTGATACAGCGTTTATTTCCAACATCATTTGTATCTTTGTTATCAAATGTTTCTCATTGACACTACATGCAACCTTTCAAATTGTACAAACTCAATATAACATTTCCGACAGTTTGAGTACGTATAAATCGTACAATGTATATAATCTGTACAGTGATGCAACGGCGCCTGCATTGTATTTATACACATGTTATGTATAAAAAAAGGCCAGACGCATATAAACATTTATGATTATAGTAAAAGGCTTCAATTTTGACAACAACAGATTATATTGTACATATATATTATATATATACGCAATATGTACGTCTGTACAACACAAAAGTGAAATCACACAATTTCCCAGATTTAAGAAAAATTTTGTGGTCAAAAACGTGTAAAAACACGAGTACATTTCATATTATGCTTTTGCAGTCAATATAATAATAATAATAATAATAATATGTGCTTACAAGAGCTATATATACGTATATGTACGTGTGAGACAAGATGAAAACGCCTTTTAAAAAGACATAGAACTTCTACGCACAACTCCTGTCTGCGAGAAGAGTAGGAAGTAAAATACTAGCATTCTGATGGTTCAGCACGCCAAAATGAGCGTTCCATAGTTTCATTCTAATTTTAAAATCAACCCAATGACCCGATTTCACACAAATCGGGTATAGTATGTACTACTACGGTATAATAATGTTTGATGGCTTACGTAATACATATAAAATATAGTTTATAACACAGGTAATGGAAAATTCAAAAATGCAGAGTTTTATAACATCTCCTATCCTTAATCATTTTTCAAATTCAATATTCAGCATTGTCAGTCGCTTTGAATTTGTTTTTTTTTTCGATCTAGCTAATACACCGATAAAACAAATATCATAATCCAAAGGATAAACAACAATAATTATTGTACATTATATGTATTTTACATAGGTACTATTATTAGAATATCTGCATGCCTAATATATGTGAAATACACATGTACTACTGTGGAAACTTGGTTTTATCAGGTGTTCTTCGATTCTATTGTAATATAAACTGCAAAGAATAATTGTCATAATAATTGGCAATTTATATGCCGGCTAGAATTTTTGATGCTGCATAATGATTAAACCTGCATCCCACCCATTCGAAATTTCGTTACACATTGAAACTCCTACATAGCCATTCAAAATCATTGCAAATGACAAACATAACATCCATTTATATTTAAATCTCAACACATCAGAATGTCATTATAATTATTAATTACTCTGTTGAATCAGAGCACTATTGTTATCTATATATTTCAAATAAAGGACCACGGACAGAAAAATAATTTGTATGTATATAGCTCTGAATATTGAGTGAGAGACTATTTAAAAAGTGTCATTAATAATTTTCAACAAGCCTTTTAGGAAAACTAGTTGAAAAGTACGCTTTTTTTAAATATAGAACTACGGGCTCTTGAATTTCTACATTCACTAATTTATGTATGACTACTAATGTAATTCTACAAAAGTACAGTTTGACTTCTTTATTTAGTATTAAGTCTGTAGAACTACAACTAAATTACGACTAACGATGGAAATACATCATGTTAAAATACTTGTGGTGTTATAATAGGTTTTTTTACATGTAGACTTGAGTTTTAACGATAAGAAAATAATTTTGCATATTTACATATAATATTATAACGTATAGTAATTTTCACACTAAAGACAAGCAAAGTTTTTAAAATAGCTAGGAGATTAACTCCATCATTGACAGCAACACAGCTTGTAGCATAATATAAACTGTACCATAAATACTGGAATTTGAGTTGGTGCCTCACCCATACCAAATAAATTATCTATCTATAAATACTAGAATTTGAAAATCGGACTTGTAAATGAATGTATTTTTTATGTGCATAATATATTTATATACGTGCACAAAAAAATCGGCGTCTGGCATGGTAATGAAATCCATGTATAGGAGTTTTTTAAAAAAATAATATTTTTTTGAAGTCATCTACGATGCTAATACTATTAACCGCACACGTACTAGAGCATTAACTGGTTGTCTCAACTCTGAGTATAAAATATTCTCATTATAATATAAGGCTACGATAACTGATTTATTCTTTTATTTTATAGAATTTCCAGTATAACTTTTTTAATCACTAATCCAACTTTCTAAATATTTAATTATGAGGGGGAAATACGCTTACCAAGAATCGTATTAACCTAAAAAATTAAACTACCATACACTTCGACTGTGTATACAAATATCTAAATCATAATATTAAATTAAATAAGTGTATAACAGTATAAATAGTAAATTAGGATTACGTATAATAATATCATATGAAGTAAAAATAAAAACCCCCACTACTACTATCAACAATGCACGCGACAATTAAAGTGTTTTGAAAGTAAACACGTGGATCAGAATGAAAAAAGGTAATAATAAATAACTACACGAAACCAAAAAATAAGAACAAGTCGAGGTTGAGGACATTGTAGTAAAAGCTGATTTTTTTTGTTCACATGCCATTTTTGCATACTAACTTTCTCCTTTTAATCCCCTAAATTTCAGTACAAGTGAACTGTATCTTGTAAGAACACATCAATGTGTTAACTACACGTATAAACTCATGTGCATTGTGCATATTATACTGGAGACAAAAACATACATGTGTAGCTTCATTTGCTTTTATACAACACTGTTGTCGTCCTTGCCAAATCTTGGAGGGTCATATCGATCTTTTTCTTGTCTACGTCACTACTACACGGTGGATGTGCAATCGTCTCTCAACAGCTAGAATTCAATGCTTGAGTGAACTTTTGAATCTTCGAAAATCCATACGTACTTTCACTGAAGGGATTCACTATTTCTCTTTCTTTTGTAACATTTTTTCCGAAAAAATTCAATGGATATCTTATTCCATGTAGTCTCATAAATTGTACATATATGTACAATACATTATACATTCCTATGCCCACCATATTCTGCATAATAAATTCTGATTTAAGCTAGACACTCTCTCACATTTCCTATTACATTATGTTCTGTTTCCTCTTGCGAGAGGGGAAAAAATCATTGTAATTACATGGTGATGAGAGTATTATACGATTCATTTTAGTTTAATATTATGACCCTGATTTTAATTTTGAGAAATTATAGTGCCATATGGCAAAACCGTCAAGTAAATTCACCTGGAAAGGTAGATTCCTAAACGTGTACCGTGTACATCTATACATATATAATGAATTCGTACAATGTGGATGGTAATAATACAGACACAATAAGCGCATGTATACTCATATATATGTATATAGCTCCGTCAATATCATTTATTCTTTCCTTTCATATTCAACTCTTTTAAGTTTAGACTTTAGACTCATATTTGCACGAAAATAGATGTACCACTCAGCACACAGGTTATATATACATTATACCGTAGTCGACCACATAATTCTAGAGCTTCAGCCTGTGAACTACCTCTCGAATGTCATAATATATATTATATTATGCTATTGAAGAAATTATGTTTTTGCATGGATTTGTAAAATATATTATACATGTACAACCTTTGGGTTGTTATTTATTCAAATATGGTAACAATCATATATTTATCTTTGACTCATTCTGTTCACTAAAAAAAGACACGAGTGAACAAAAAAAATATTTTATACTTCATTCTCATGAGCTAAAAAGACCGCACAACAAAAGGCAAAGTTTTTTCCTCCATGTTTATTACATGCATATATAATATATATACCGGCCTTGTAATTTTCATTTATCACTCATGTATGAAAAAAACTGAAGACGAAAAAGTTTCTTCTGATGACTATTGAAATTTCATGAGTCCAAAGACCCTATTCTATACTGAAGATCTATTTATTAAATCCTATTTATTCGTGTTATTATTATACGTCTTGATGACAAACTATGATTAGTGATTACAAATCATATTTACAATCAACTATCACATAATATGGACTCACTAATTATATTACTACTATTCTTTTTCTGCCACTCAAACACTACTACTACTACTTTGATGGTCTAAAAGTTCAATAATGAAATTCTAACTTATTTTGTGCTATAAAATACATGTAAAGTGTGTAAAAAAATATGAACGCTTATTCCTGTTTGAACGTATAAAGTATAAATGCAGAACAACAATGTACCAAACAAGTCGACTAGTAATAATATATTATGTAGATCATGATGTGATTTAGACTTGAAATGGAAAGTTGTAATATCCATCTAATATCTAATCAATAAAATATTCATGAAAACTGTCACATGGCGAAAGAATATTGAAATGAAGATGACAGTAAAAATAACTTACGGGGCCTGTCGTCATCTTTGTCATCTTTGCCCGATCTACTATGTCGATGACGTCGATGATGAGACCTGCAAACAAAATAACATTCAAGAACAAAGACATTACAAAACAGGAAAAATAGAAGTACATTGTTTAATTTGCCATACAATTCTTTATGAAACATAAAGAATTAGAAAATGAACATGGTGCTTTCATATTTATATTTGACGATGGTTTTAACAAATATACATATATGCAAAACTGAATACATGAATAAGAAATAATCACCTTCTTCGATGTCCTCCTCCTCCTGGAGGATTTGATCCGGGAACGTGAACACCAACATACACGGTATGGGCTCGATGCCCTAGGGGTACACGAATAAGGTTTCACAACTTTGAGAATACAGAAAATACAACTATAATATTACACATTTTCATTAAAATTGCTGATTATGTTCCCTGACAAATATACATGAATATATTAATATCGTAGTAAATATTTACCAAGACTTTAAAACTTTTTTTTGTACCTAAATTACCTAAATTTCTTTATGTCTAAATATCCAATCTAAAACTTTAGTTTTTTATATATACATACATTTATTTATACATATATCTATGCATACATGTATGTCATCCAAAGACCGTGATTATTATGTGTGACATTTCTTGCTTCATACGTGTTATGGATAAACAACAATTTCTATGGCAAAGATTAAGCGATTGCTGGCACCCTTATTTTTGCAAAACATCGATTTGGTTCTTGATGTTATATGTCATA
>JAQGBH010002383.1:0-24825 GCA_034698265.1 Sminthurinus aureus | reverse complement strand
GGGATCAGGAGTTGCGAATCGAAATGGAAGATTTTCCAGGAGCAAAGGCGTATGCAGAATACTCCAGTTTCTCAATTTCGGATGCTTCGGATTTCTATCGGTTGTCAGTTGACGGTTTTTCTGGAAACGCGGGAGACTCGATTGCCAATCGAACTTCGTCCAATATAATCACCAATGGAATGAGATTCAGCACCTGGGACAAGGACAATGATTTGTCGGGTACCATAAATTGTGTGGAATATTGTGGTGGCGGCGGTTGGTGGGTAAGTCAAAAGTCAAAGAAACAAAAGGCTCAAAAATAAGCGTAATGTCAAATATTTATTCGCATGTGAATTAAAAGTTAAATAACAGACCAAAAGCATAAAGAAACTAGAAACTAAAGCAACAAAATGAAACCGCATTTGAAAACAAAAAATGTTGATGCATTTAGGAGCAATTATTTTTTAACTCATTTCTGTTTTGACGTTGTTTGTTTTCCTCAACAGTTTAACCGTTGCGGTTATTCCTTTTTAAATGGACCTTATCGAGAGAAGGAAGAACCTGAAATGTATCCACATGGCGTCTACTGGCATTCCTGGAGATATAGAGAATCCCTGGCAAAAACCGAGATGAAGATCCGCACGAGAAACTCCGAATCCAAATCCAAATCATAAAATAATTTTCATCTGCACCAAAAATATTACTTACACTTTCAATTTGACTTTAGATTTATAATGTGCAACTTTTAATTTCCTTGTGCACAGAAATTAAAACATGATCCAGCTGTTTAGCTTTGTTAATAGTTAAATTAAAACATGTCAAATAAAATTGAAATATTTTTAATTTTCGTCTGCCGATCAACACATTCGTCCATAAAATAAATAAATAAGTGACAAGAGCAAAATTGTTGATTTCATTGTGATTTGTGACAATTCAAATTGTAAAACTTGATCACAATTAATTATACTACGAAAATCTCACATTTTTTTGTCAACGCTTCCATCGGTCATTCGATTACGTTTTAAATTCCAGTGCATTAAACAGGTTTATTGGCGTTTTTTTCTGAATTTGAGATCCAGAATCTACTTCTGGTTTTGCTTTTCTGGGTTGCCTCTAAAATTCAATATAAACCAAGTCACTCCGCATTCCAGTTTTTCCGGGATGATTTTGCCACGTTTTTTCTTTGCTTTTTATACGCTGTCAAAATTAACCGCTTACTTTGAGGTCAATTTTAGTATTTGGCCTTCAAATGTTGCGTAATCAATAATCAATTGACCTTGGTTTCGCTATAAATTTTATTTGTGCGTCGATGATTCCCCTTGGTGCAAAATTGCATGACTTCAACGAGGAAAGTAATTAAAGGCAGAATGAGAAAGAGGAGCCAAATGTGAAAGATGAGATGAATGTCCGAATCTTGAAAGGAAAGTGGTTTGAATTCCACGAGAGAATTAAGGCTTCCGATGAATTCGGATTGAGATTCTGGATTTCTCCAAATTTGTTCCCATTTCCTCCACCACCCCAAAATTCCAGAACTTAGTAAAATTTCAAGTGGTCTCACAATCAGTTCAGAATGATTTTCCAACAAACCCAAATTTATTGCAAATCCATGAGTTTCTTGAACTCCTTCATCTTTTTCCGATACAGATTCATCTCCATTGTGCACGAATTTCATTTTCAGCTCTGGATGTTTTTTTATCTGCCTTTTGAAGTGATTCCAGTAGAAGGGAAAATCTGAAGCCGTTGTCATGAAAACAGTTTTTGGATGTCTCAGTTTATTCAGAATGAGATCTGGCAGCTCATTGGTACACGTGAGATTCTGGCGCGCGTAAAGTTGTAGCATCATGTAACATTCTTGACACGACTGGAAATTCTGACAGCCAGAGCTTTCAAATGTCAATGTCATATCAAGTTCCAACTTAGTAAAATTGCATACAGACCGGCAAACAGACTGAGACTGGAGAAGTCTGTTAATAATTCTTGATTCCAGGTACGATGGCTTCTTGCCATCCAGCTTCGGAAACGTCGTTTTCGGGGTGTTGAAAAGCATTGTTGAAAACCAGGTTTCCGTTGGACATTTCCAGTCCATTTGCGTGTAGTAGACCCAAAAAGTGCCATCTTTGAGGAAATCCATCGAGCTGTTCCATTTCGGATCACTTTCAAACGGAAAATCCAGCGCGTAGTCACTTTTGATGATCCCGCGAAATCCATTCACCAAAATCAGGCTCATCATCAGCCAAACGCCCAAAATCAGGCGAATGCATCGAATCGGAACTCCAGTCAATTCGTTTTTCAAAGGATTTTCTTGGTGGATTTGGATTCCTGGAGGAATTTCTCGATCATTTTGTTCCAGCAGAATCCGGATGATCCACAAACAAAGTTCGGACAGTTTCTTCCAGACGCTCGAATTCTTCACAGTTTCTTTCCGATTTGTGACCAGATCAAAAATCAGGAGAGCAGCGACACTGATCACCATGGAAACGAGCAGCAGAATCCAAACTTCGTTTTGAAACGGTGTCGTGTAGATTTGAAGAGTATTTTTTGTCTCGTGGACGCTGTCGGCGGTGATGAATTTGTAGTTTTGGCTCCCTGTCCAAGTCCAGTGTACAGCAGCAGACCATAAATTGTAATCGTCTGGTACAGCTGTTTTTATTCTGACTTTCAGCTTGTCGGATTTCCAGTGTACGTTACCACGTACCCATATTCCATGTGTCATTTACGATAATCGAATTCAAAAAGCCTTCGAGAGTTGACGTCAAATTGACGGGTTGAAATCGATTAGCGGGAATTTTGAATTGGAATATGGATTTTGATTTCGATTCTGCTGTTCCAGCTCCAGAGTTTTTATTTCTGTTGTTTGACATGACGTCGGAATAGCACCAAGTTTTTGTAGAGGCGTTTGTCTTTTGAGCTGGATTTTTGCAGGGTGGTTCTGAATTCAGCTGATTGTTTAAAATATTCCAGTGATTTACAAACCAGACGCCCGAAATTTCAATTTCCATTTTAGTACAATTGTCCTGAGCTGCCTTTAGCGTTGATGTTGATGTCGGAATTGTAACCGCTACAAGTGGAAGTAGAATGCCAATTGCACGACGAAGAAAGTTGGAGAAAAAGGGTTTTGGGAAATTTCTCTTTTCTTGCTCTTGTGTTTGCTTCTTCTGACTATCAGTATTTTTCACCTGTGAAACGACATTTCCTTGTTCTGAGATTTCCAAAAAAACCACCCTAAATTTTGCTGATATCGTTGGATTGATGACTTGCCTGCATTTACCATCCCCAATGAAGGAGGAACAAAGAGCTCCACTGAAAGCGTGCTTTTCCATTTGAAATTGCGCCTTGTACATTTCACTACGTAAATTGTCCGTTTCATCGTGATCTTCAATGCTCAGCGGCCAGTAAAATATGTTGACGAAACAAAGAGAATATTTTGCACCAACTGCTGCGCTCAGTCCGTCACTCAAATAATAATTGTACTCCTTCACTGAAACTTTTTCAAAATCTCTCAACACAATCGGGATTAGAAAATCTAGTGAATTCTGCTGTTGGTTTGGATTTTTGGTTTGGATTTGAATTGTGCCGATTTGAGCTGCCAGTTGAGTTTCTTTTTTGTTGTCATTTTTTTCGTTCATAATATTTCCACCGAGATGAATCCAGCAACCGATTTTTGCCACGTCATCCAAAATCAAAATCAAATCGATATTCCGGAGAATCGCTTGTTCTATTGGAAACTCAAGGGAAATTCCTCTCCCCGTTTCGTTGGCGTTTGTCAAATTCAATGGATTTCGGAGCAGAAAAACTATGAAAATTATAATCAGTTTCAACGAAAAAGGATATGCAGCCATTTTACTCTGTACTGATAAGAAGAGAAAAGTGGACGGAATCTTTAACTTGTCGAGATTTAAATACAATTTTTGATTTTTATTTGTGGATGTTCACTGCTGTTGTGTCCATTTATTTTTTGTGTAACTGGATCAAGTTTTGTGAGTTTTAATGTTTCACACTGTTAACGAGTTTAATCGTAAATGCAAGGAAACAATTTGCATTTTGTTTTGAGAGTTCTCGTTGGATTTTTCTTTGGAAATATCCGACAAATCGCTTGTGCGACTTGTTGGGTGTGCTACAAAATTCAAATTATTCGGTTTTGACTATCGAACACGCTTAAAATAGACAGTCCCACCCAATTTTCAACGTCCTTTTCAAAGCTCATAGACTTGTTTAGACAGGGCGCAGTCTGTAAAATTTTAAACATAAATAAAATCTCCAAACACAAAAACAACCAGTTGGAACACACAGAAAATACATAATATAATTCGGAATTGATTTTGAAGTAGTTTCAACGGAATGACAAAATTGTAATCACTTTTACATGAAACAATTTTAAATCTGAGTCACAGAGTAAAAGTTGATAAAAATCAACTATTTAGTTGTCTTTCATTTGGCATGACTCGTAACTCAAAACACACAAGTAATGTGAAAAATCACAGATTCCTTTAGTTACAAATGCCTCCCTTTCTGCCTACCTCAAGGAGTTTTTATACAATTCCTTGGAATTTTATCAATTTTTGATCACTGATGTATTAAGCAAACGCATTTGACTTTACTTTTTGATGTTGTCATGTAAGACCAAATTCATTTCGGAATTCTCAACAATATTTTAAAAATGGGCAAATATTTTTTACTGCAGGTGGCTGCATAGACCAAAATGCTGAAAATCTGCACTTATTTAACATTCAGGGCGTCGAGAGTCATTTTGAGCAGTCACACGACCAATATCAAAAGTCAATTAAATCGGCTAAATTTTAATTTACATGAAATTATAACGTTTTTAATAAGGACAGCCAAACTATAAAAGTGTACTCCTCGAGACCAAAACCATTTTGTTTGTCATGCAAAAGGTGACTTTTACTCAGAAAATCACAAAAATTTAAGTCCGGGAACAATGTTAAAAAAAATTTTAAAGCCCAAAAACCGTTATTATTCTCTCTTTTTGGGTCCCCACTATCTTTTTCATCGTCTATTATTTGCCCGCGTTGCAAAGCATTGGCTATTTCAACTCTCAGGTTCTTATGGCCTGGGAGTTCTTCAGTGCTGAAATTACGAGCAGGAACGAGGTTGCAGTAAACAATAGTTTTAAGTATGTCCAGTGATTTTGTCCAGTGATTTGTGATATGCTGGAATCCATTTTATATAATATAATTTGGTTCCAGATTCCAGATTCCAGATTGTGTCCAACTTCTGTCTCGTATTCTCGGATACTAAACTTTTATATGTTATACGCCTAGTACATCTTTTTATATGTTGCGTTGTACACATGACAACGTAGAAAACATACATAATAAAAAAATATTATTATTGATATTTGTCGCTTTATGCGGCGTGAACAGCCCACATCAAATCGCCACATTATATTCCAATGAAGCGATACGCATGCTCCTAAAATTAGACGCACAGCAAAGAATAGTTGGGTCTTTCCATCGTACAATGACTAATTTTGCTACCTTCTCTATTTGCTTACAGGTATTAGAAATAGAGCCGGCTGATGACCAAGCCCTTTTGTACACGGAGCCGAGTTAGATTATCTGACTTGTACATGTGTTTACTGATCATATATGGTCAAAAACATTTTTGAGAGTTATAGCAAACACAGACATTAATTACTGAACCGGAAAAATCTGTTGCTATGAGATTTTGTAATTACAGAAAAAAACATGGGGAGGGTAACAAAGTAAAAATAGTCAAGTTTTAAAAAAATCAAACAAAGTCACTGGATAATTTTGAATAATCAAGTACATTAGAATTATACGTTTTTTAATTGTTATTACGATAATGATTTATATAAATAAGAGAATTTAAAGCCATTTTACGCAGTCCAAATGATGTGAAAACATGCACATCATTTGAGTTAGTGCAGTCTCTTCTGCATCAAACATCCACAAACAATATGGAAACAATAGATATAAGTAAGGCAACCCAAAAGTTGCTCCAAATAAATAATTCGATAAGCCGATTTCCTTGAAAGTGGGTGCTAACTTTGCTATGCCATATATCGAGGTAGCACAAACTAGAATCTAGAATGTAGAATATACATCTTCCTACATGTTATAATACATGTTATTCCAACAAAACAAAACAAAGTAAAGTAAAATACAAATATACAGTCTACAATATCCAGCATTTATTCCGTGTATTATTATTTCAGATTCCAAAGCTCAAAGCTCAACGTCCAAAACTCACAATCTATTTCTCTTTTTTATCTTATTTATTTTTGACTCTTCACTATTGACTCTTGACTCATCGTCTCATCGTCCAAGTCGTATTTTACTCGTATTTATTATTTGTCTCTATTTCTCACTTGTTTTTTTGTCTGACTCATCACTGTCTGACTACAACCAAAACAAGAACAAAATCTGGACCGTTGTTTTAAAATTGTTAAAAAAATTTTTGTTCCTTTTTGTCGTCGATTCAGCAGTCCAAAATTTACCAGGTGAAAATATTTCGGAGCTGGAGATAAAAAAAATGTGGTTTTGTTACATATTCTATTTCATCACTTTCATCCCCGGTGGTCTTTTTCCCTATAATTTTTTTGTGGTAAACATTACATTTTAAAGTTAAATATCCCGCATCAAAAATCCACGGTGAATTCTGTTAAGATTTCTAGATTCTAGATTCTAGCCCTCGGATTTTCGCTCGATTTTCGGCTAAAAAATCAGCTTACTCGCCCAAATTTGGCTAAAATACAGGCGGAATTAACAGAATCCATCAGGATTTTGTATGTCAAGCTGACTTTTTTGGCCAAAATTTGAGCCGAAAAATCCAACCGAATCCAAATGTTCCCAGATTTTTGATGCGGGATTAAACTTTTTGTTTTTTCTGATATGTTCAAAATTCAGATCATAACATAAAGTCTTTCAGATTTCAAGCTTCGCGAGCTTCAAATAATAATTCTAATTTGAATGTATCATAATTTTTTCCAGGAAGATCGAGTTCTAGTTCTAGTTTGAATTCAAATTTGAATTCGAATTGGAGTTGTGGTGGGATTCTGGAGGGTGCCACTGGAAAAATTGAATTCCACGGAGGAAATGTGCATGTTGATTTTGGGAAAGTTGGTGATGGAAATAGACCTTCCGTTTGCATTTGGTGGGTATTGTTGCGCTCGGTAAATGACACTGAAGTCAGTTTGAAGCTGGAGGATTTAGATGAAAATTCCGTGGTGGATTTCTATGCTGAAGGCGACTCCACGAATCCCAACACGTCCATCACGTAAATCACAGATTAAAGATTAAGTCAAATTTTAAATCTTACCCTTATAAAAAATCTTATTATGTTGGATGAGAATCGGTTTGGTTTCATTCCTATCTTTTTATTTTCTTGTAGACTAACCAGGACGCAAATAAATTCGACGGTGAAATTGAGCGGCAAGATTTTGGTCATAGGTTTACAAAGCCAAAGTCAATTTAAAAATCCCGCTACAAAATTTGTGCTGACTTGGTCTTCCCTTGAACAAACATCAAACACGGATGCCAATGCGGATGCCGATGCCAATGTCGATTCAAAGTTCATCAAAGGTGAATTTTGTACACACAAAAATTGGATTTTCAAAACGCATTGAATTTTCGCCATTCTTAACTTTCAACATGGTCAAATGTCAAACGTACTATATATTTTATGATTTTATGATTTTTCAGCATCAAAGTGCCCAAGTGCTTCAACAATTTCACCATGCTCCTGCTCGTTTCGTTTAAAGAAAATGAAATTGAAGTGTGGTGAACTGCCATACTCAAACCGCCACACTTTGGCATTGAGTCAAACGAGTGTTAAAAATGCATTTCGAGAACTTCGTCGAGTCAATGGAATTCCTGAGGGTCGCGGAGTGGACATTCATTTGTTTAGGTTAGGATACACAGAGTTGACTCAATTTGACCTGGCGCCTTTTTATGGAAGTCAAATGGAGTTTTTGTTCATCCAAGGCAATTCCAATTTGACCAGATTGGTGACCTCTGGAAATCCCGAGGATTACGGGTCAATCCACGTTGACACTATTTCCTTTGTATTTAATCCCATAAATAGACTAGGATTTGGAGACACTCTCAAATATTTTTCAGATAAAATTACCATCTTGTCTGCTTCAGATCTTCAACTCAGCATTCACAACAACAAAAACAACCAAAACAACGAAAAAGACAACAAAAACAACAACAACAATATTAACCTAGACCAATTTCTCCCTGGACTTTCTGCCTTTGTAAATCTTGAGAGGTTGACTTTGGCCAACTGCGAAATTAGTGGACGTTTGACCAGCTCCAGTTTTAAACCATTTCCAAGGCTTGGCGGGATTTCTCTGCGTGACAACCAAATAGAGGGGATCGGTGAAAACGCATTTCCTTCTAATGTTTCGTTTATTGGTCTAAGTAGAAATAAATTGAACGAGAGCTCATTTCATCCGAATTCTGGGATCGCTCAAGCACTCATTGTCAATCAAACTGAAACTGAAGCTGGAACTGGTGTCGGAAAGACACTATGCTTGTCACAAAACCAGTTCACTACTTTACCATCAGAAATTTTTGGGACTTTTCTTGACGCTCATCCTGAAAACAAAGTCTACCTCAATGGAAATCCCCTGATTTGTGATGAACGACTGGACTGGATCAAAGCTCGAGTTCGAGGGGAGGAATTTGAGTGCCGACTTAACCAAAATAAATGCATTACCAACCCCCAACGCCCTATTTGTTATTTTGGAGAGTTTCCTATCGTGGATTTTGATTAAATTTGAAATAATTAGAGTTGTCAATGTGCTGTCAGGTGCTGTCATTTTGGTATCACTTGGATCCAAATTTCCTATCAAATATCAAATGACACGAAATCCAAATCCGAATTTCCGTGTCAATTCGAGTTTTTTTTTGCTTTGAAATTTGAAACAAACTACAAAGCAAAAACCACCACAATTTTTGTTGTAGTTTTAATGTCTAATCAATTTTATCAATTATATCATTAAACAAAGTCAAGAATTTTTGAACTTTTCAGAAGATTTGACCTTTTCAAATTATAAACGTAGAAAACCAAAACTAAAAATTCTTTAAATACAATTGCACATTGTTAAATATTTAATGCTCATTTTAAGCTCATTTTCTCATCTTCACGTATCAATTGTCTCAAGTCTCAAGTTTCTCAATTTTTTTAGTATATTTATTTATTTATTTAGTATGAACTGAAACGCAAGTAAAAACTTCCCTCTCAAATCTTTCAATTACTGCAAAAAATCTCTCCTCCGACTAGAAATATTGCTTGATCCTTCATATTCATTATTCATTGTCGGTTGAAATATTTTGGCCGTTGAAATCATAACTCTTACAAAATCCCTAAATGTTTTGCATGAAAAAAAGGCATGTGTACGATCTCTCGATTCACACAATCGGCGTCCGGATCATGCAAAAACCGGTCGTTATTAAAAAATTATAATCAATTAAGGTTTACACACAGTTTAGCTAAATATAAAGACATTATATTAAAGACCTTTTAACTCTCTTTCAAACTGTATGCTTCATTTTTGAGGGCAGAGTGTTAAACAGCTGTAAAATTTAAATGAAAATTGCATCCCATTTGCTGTAATGCTATCACTTCACAAAAAAACAGAAGTGTTCATTCGAAAAATAGTAGTCAAAAGTGGCTGGATTTTTGATTTCTTATAAACGTTTAGATTTTATATAAAGTAATTTACCCATACTAAGGCACATTATAAATTCCAACAGGTTGCGCCAACTGCCAAATAAATTTATAAAATACATTCTAGACCGCAGACAGAGTGCTTGACAATACTCCATTGGAACTTTAATTTCCTATGAGCCTTTGGATTTTATGGAAAATACTTTGTCCACACAAAGGCACTTTCTAAGCTCCGGCACCTAGCGCCAAGGCCCAAGTGAGTTGCGAAAATGCATTTTGGATGAAAATCAGAGTTCTTGACCGTAATCTGTCGGAATTTGAATTTCCGGTGGACATTTTGAGTTTGTTAAAAATTAATTAGTTTTTGCAACTTAGAAATTTCATGTAATTTATTTTGAGCGCTTATGTCCAATGGAGTTACAAAAATAGTTTGCGGCATGTTCATATTTTGGAGAATTAGGTAAAGCTTATTTTTTGGCTTCGTAAGGAAATTTCTATATTTTTTCGAAAGGTTGGTATTGATGCAACTTGGAAATACCTTATATTTAATACATTTAGTCGTGTTGCGTCTAGCGCCAACGGTTTTTTGTGAAACTGTAGTAATTTTTCGGTGTCGCGGCAGTGTACAGTGTACAGGTTGCTTGGTATTAAAATTTGAATGCTTTTAGGTAATTCGGGTATGCAGGGTTGGTTGCCATGGCAACAGAGGGTTTGCAACCATTTAGGTGAATGCGCAATTTAATATTGCATCGTTTAGTTTTGGTTTGGAAGTTTCCTGTCAACGTTTGGGGTATGTTTTTAGGGGTATGCTTGGTTGCCATGGCAACAGGGGGTAGACAACCCAATGGGTGGATGCGCAAGTTTATTTTGTGTCGTTTAGTTTCGGTTTCGAGGTTTCCTGTCAACGTTTTGAGGATATTTATGCGTTTCAGCATGGTTGCCATGGTAACAGAGTGCTCAGTACCCCATGGGGTGATACATGGCCTAATACCATGTAACTTGGTTTTGGTTTGGAGGTTTCCTGTTGACGCCAAGTGGGACTTTGGGGATGCAACTTTGGTTGCCATGGTTACCGGGGGCTGGGAATGGGTGTGGCTGAAGCGCATTGGGATTGCGTATCTTTTGGCGTTGGTTTGAAGGTTTCCTATTGGGTAGTTTCGGAGTAATCGCCATAACCAAAAATTTTGGTTGTGTTTTGACGCAGCTTAGAATTAATATTGAGCTTTGAGCTTGTTTAAATCCTATGAAAATTTAAATTGAAATCCATTTATTCCATACAGGCAAATAAATGAAGCAAAGGCAGAGGACAATTTTGAGTCAGTTGTGCAGGGCAAAATGGGGCAAGTCACAAGTGACATTTCAAAAATATTGAGAGACTTTGAGAACTTTGCAATTAAATAATAATCAGATGAGGCCTTTTTTACTGGTTTTTCCGTTGTCCGCAATCCGTAATTCATAATGAAAAGTGAATACGTGGGCACAATTTAGACATTACAAACAGAAAGGAAAAAGATAGGAATTCAAATTTAGAACAACAAAAAACAACTGATGAAAAATCTGAAAAAGTTTGAGCGGCGTCAAAGTTGTCCAACCGACGGTGAGTTGTATTAAAAATTCTGGCATTTCAAGTATTTATTTTTCTTTTGATGGATTTTGACACCGTTCGAAAAAAATCTCATGTAAAACCGTTGAATATTTCAGTAGGAATTCATTTATTTTTTGCAGGCAAATGAACGGAGCAGAGGCAGAGGAGGCTGTCTTTTCTTGTGTAAAATTGAGTCAGTTGTACATGGCGACTGTAGCAAACTCAACGCTTCTCTCTCTCTTTTCTCCTTGATGTTTGTCCAACTTTCTGCCGTGGATTGGGAATTGAGAACTGAGAATTGAGCATCGATTATATGCAAAGCGATGGAGCTTGTTTCATTTGTTGGGATAAAATTAGATGGATTTTTTATGTCTGTGACTCTGAGGATGAGATGAGAGCGAGACAAAAGAGGATGAAAAACTGTGTCGCTTCTATGTCTCTTTGTGTGGTCTAAGATGCATCCAGAATCCAGAATCTAGAATGTAGAATGGCCCAATAAAACTAGAATAGATTTAAAAATGTGGACATGTAAAAGGGGAATGCATTTATTCTGTGCAGGCGAGGCAGAGGAGGCTGACTTTTCTTGTGTGGAATTGATTCAGTTGTGCACGGCGACTGTAGGAAACTCAACGCTTCTCTCTCTTCCTCTTCAATCGACTTGTTATCAATATTATCACCACTGATTCAGAATTGAGAATTGAGAATTGAGAAGCTGGAATGAAAGAGCTGTTGTCATTTTTCATGCTGCTTTTATTTACGCTTCAATATTTACGCTTGATGCAAGAAGAAAGCGAACCTTTTGGCTGCGTACAATCGCCTGTCATTTAAAACTGTACGAGTGAGCTCCAACTCCCCAATAAACAGCTCTCAAATTGGGAACTGAGGATTGAGCGTTGCAAAGACACAAAGCGATGGTTGTTTCATTCATTGTTCATTGGGATAAAATTAGATGCATTTTTACGGCTTTGACTGATTGTGAGACAAGAGCAAAGTAAAAGAGGATGAAAAAATCTCTCGTTTCTCGGTCTCTTTGTGTGGTCTAACGGTAAGAGACGCAAGCTCTCTCACTTTGCAGTGGAAAAAGCGTGTCTGTTGAGTCTGGAGTTCTCTTCTCCGTGACTCTGAATTCAAATTCAACTAAAATCTGTATGCGAGAGACAGAAATAAAACAAGGTCGATGATTAAACAAATGAGAATGAACTTCAATCTGACTGTTTCCTCTCAATTACCACCAGAAGGTAAACATCAAAATATTGAGATGTGAAACATCAGAGCTTCCTGATTTATCGAAGTAATAATGAGACCTTTTTTCTATATTTTTATTTGTTTGTAGATTCAACTGTTTGTAAAATGTACACAATACGTAATGCACAACACACACACACACAGATGGGGAAAATGAACGAGTGCACTCCAAATATTAATGTAAAAAACAGCTCAAGATTCTCAAGTCATCAGTTTAAACTTTAGACATTTTACGTGATAAAACATATCAAAGTTGTTCTAGGCACAATCAATTTTTAAATTTAAAATCACTTTTATATTTGATTACTCTCAACTAATTCTTGTTGCGTATTTCTTATTGTTTGTAATTGCCGGATTCTAAAAATGACGTGAGGAGATTTTGTAGCATTTAATATTTTAGAAAATTCCAATTTTCCTCCTTGTTGCTCATTGTTTTCGTCATTCGTACTCTAAACAATCGTCACAGTAGTTTTTCTAACTCAAGCTTCACCTCTTTCTTTAGTGTTTGGTGCGGTAAATGAGGAAGTTTAAGCGGTGTCAAAGTTGTTCAGCTGAGTTGGTTCAGAAATTCTGTGACTTGATTCTTAAACTTTGATTATTGACAGATTCTGACGCCGCTCGTGATAAAAAGAGCTGAAATCAGGTTCCATGAAACAGAGGTACCAATTCTGGCTTCATTTGGGCAAAGGAATAGAGCAGAAAAATTTGAAGTTTAGATGTTCTCCTGTAGAACTGTCTTAGGAGAAGAAACACAACAGTGGAGAAATTAATTCATTTTTTGATGGATTCCTATGTTTTAACGTTAAAAGTAGGTAAATTTTCTTGTGCAGAATTTTTATGAAATTCAGAAGAATTTCAAATATTTTCTGTATGGGTCTTCATGTACATACGATTGCCTGTTTATATTGGTAACTCATATTAAAATCGGCTCACAGGATCCTGAGGAATAAAATAAAATGTGAAGCAAGTTTTGACGGTTTTTGGACCTTTTCCCTCGGATATCTCGGGTAAACGGCCACGGGGGCCCGTAGTATTCTAGGGTTTTACTACACTCACTAGTCCCTCTCCAACCAACATACACCCATTCAATTCTGAAGATATCATGTCGGTCCCTTTGCTTGTGAGTCCATTTGTTTAATTTATGATTGGGGTCATGTGACTACTCAGAGTGACTCCATGAGCCTCAAATCATCAAAGATTGTTATTATTTCTAATCGTGGAGCCAGCCAAAGTCAAAATGGTTATAGCCCATGTTTAAAATATTTGTTGAGAATTAAGAAAAATTAAATGTGTCTCACATGGAAACATCAAATAACCAAGTCAAATACATGTGCCTACAGCCTACACTGTAAACTCGGTGGTGTCGTCATAATAGGTCTCCGTTTTGGTGTCAAATTTGACACCAAAGTGTATAAAATTTAAGAGAATTCCATGCAATTTGTTTTGAAAGGGGGAGAAATGACTGACGTCGTAACTGTAGGGATCTGTGACTTTTTTCACATTACTTGTTTACTTTACACTTTACGTTTTACACACACCAGAAAATTAAATACAAAGTCAGTGTCAATGTCAATGTCAAAGTTAGTTGTCCATTTCCGTTTCCCGCTGTGCTAAACACTAAACTCAATACTCAATCCAAAATCTAAATCCACATATCAAAAATCAAAAGTCGCAACTTTTTGTATTGTGTATGAAGTATACCATATTATGTAATTTGGTACAAAATATGAATCACTCCAAAGTGAAACATGCTACAAAACCTCTATAAATTATGACCGATTTTAAACACAGTTTTTATTACTCATTCAAAAAAAAAACTTGTGGAATTTAACCATTTTTGTCGCGTGATAAAAAAAGTAGGGAATTTCGAGTTTTGTGGAGGATTTTGTCAAGTTCTCGTCGACAGCTTTTGCTCATTTTGAAGTAGACAAAAAAGCTTGTTGCGGAACTGGAAATCTCCAGCGTCCTCTCAAATTCAGATATCCAAAAAGTACACTCGTACAAATGACGTTTTCCATAAATACTGGCCGCAATCATAAAAATCCCAGCTGGCATTTCCGTCAGGAAAAAAATCAAGAGGTTGAGGACTAGCATCAGAGTTATTCCATTCGACTCATCTCCTGATCCAGATTTACCCTGACTTTGGTTTTGGTTTTGACTTTGACTTTGACTCGGATTTGGCGCCTTTTTTAAAATCTCTTGGGGTGTTTTGAATGATTCCTCTGGGAGTTTTTGGGACTGAGTAGACATTGAAATGGATGTTTCGGAGGAACACAAGTCTGTCGACGTCGATGTCGATGTCGACTTCTGACTCTCTTCCCCAAAAAGCTTCTGCCGCTGTCTTTTGTTCTTTATTAAAGCGACGATCAGTCCCCCAGTAAAAATGAACAGCAGAAAACATGGCCCCAGTTTTACAAAAACTCTGTACGATAAAACACAAAACACAAAGCACAAAGGAACAACAAAATAAAATTTACAAACCACCAAAGTTAAAACTCTAATTTTCTCGATTTTCGATATTTGATTTTTGAGTCTCGTTACAGCTTGAAAATGACAAAATAAATAAATAGCAGGCTCTAGACTCTAGACTCACGCGTTGATGATGACAAAAATTACAACTCCTGTCGTATTCATTACAAATTTATACAAAATTTGGCTCTCTTCTTCTTCTTCTTCTTCTTCTTCTTTAGGCAAGTTTGGTCCAGTTAGATTTTGGTTCAGGTTTATCGACATCGATATAGATTGAGACTTTGTGAAAATCTCTGGGTTAAAAATGTGGGGGAAGTGTTCTTTGTAAGTGGAAATGACGCTGTTGTTGTATTTTTCAATCACACTCATCAAATCACAATTCCGTTCTCCTTGTGAATCCACTTCATCACTCGTCATCGTCATCGTCATGTTTTCAAAGGTGACATTTGGATTTGGATTTGGAGAAACTGGTTGAATACTCCCGCTAAATCGAATGGAAGACGCCACTAGAGTGGCCCAAAAAAAAGAGACAAAAACGATCCTTTTTGCCGTGCGGTTTGTGAGCCACTTTCTTGATTTGAGTGGATGAAAAATTCCAATCCATCGCCAGAGAGCAGCACACAAAGTCAGATAAACCGTCCACGAGTGAAATACCTTAAAATGAAGCCAGAAACCGGAAAATGCACAACAAAAAAATATATATCATTTTTACAAGAGACCAATTGAATTATTCGACACTTTTTTGATTTTTCCCTCTGTCATTTTTTTGCAAGTGTCAAGTGTAGATATTGAATATTGAAATATTATGAAATTTTGAAACAAGAATAACAAAAAATTTTTAGTTTAATATTTTCCAAGTTTTCTGCGATTACGGTTTTTGTATTCGTATTCGTACATTTGAAGCATGAACGCTCATGATTGAAAGGGCCAACACCATATACGTTCCGTTTTCAACCCCATATTTGTGCTGCCCTTCTCCAGAAAGTAAAAAACTGCTTTCCGCAAATTGTCTCAGGGATTGAAAAAGGTCTGCGATAGCCAGAGCGAGTAACATCCGCATCAGTGGACTTTTTCTCATCCCTTTCTGAGAAAAAACGAAGATGTTGACCAAGTTTGTACTTACTCCGATCAGCGCGATGGTCACCTTGACATACAAATCCACGTTGATGTAATACAAGAGCCAAAAACTCCTCCACTCATTTCCACAATACACTGAGGAATTTGTGTAGAATAAAGCTTTTTCAACTACGCCTAATTCGGCAAAAGCCGTTGCTAAGGAACAATTAGAACCAGAACCATAACCAGAATCAGACATTCTCGATTCTCGATTCTCGATTTTCGGTTCAAATTTAAACTTAAACCATGATGTAATATTTTATATTTTACAATGTGCTCATGGTTTTTGCACTGACATTTTTCACACACAAAATAAACAAACTACAAAACGGGACGGTGAATGTTGAAATAAACTCTATGTAGAAACTATTATGTCAACTGAATTCAGTATACTCGTTTTAATTGTAATTCTAGATTCTACAGAATTCGAACCACACTGAATAACAGAATCAAGGAATCACACCACCTAAATTCACTTGAATTGAATTGAATTCAAAAATCAAGGGCAATGGAAAATAGAACAAAATCAGCGGAAGTTTGGCTCTGGCTTTCCGGAAGTAGAAAATCATATCATGTTGATTTCAGTAGCTGCGGATGCGCTTAGTTAAAAACAGTGTAATTCTTATTCGTTCTATTTTGTGTTCAAATGTGTTTGAGGGTGGCGCCGTGTAAAAACAACAACACGTGAACTACCATTAAAGATGGATTTTTCAAAAAGACTGCATATGTTTTGGTACATAAAATTGTGCCTCTCATGTCCGCCGCAACATGTTTTCAAAGCCATAAAAACAAAGCTTGCGACTAGACGGATTAAGTCTTTATCTCTTTTCCATTTTTATTCACAAATTTTATCAGCACGAACCGATGTAATGTGAAATGATAAGGACGGAGATAAATTCTACATAATTTTTAGTCATCATTCAACATTCAATTCGTTACACTTTTCATGTCGTATTTGCATTTTGCCTTTCAGTCAAAGCCAGAACAATAAAGCGGGAATTTGCCTAAAACTTCAAATAAATTATACTCCTCTGCACATTAAAAGACAATCTTGAATCTTCAATTCTCAATACACAAGAAACAAAAGTTTTGATTTCATCCCACAAAATTTTCTTGGTGTGTAATTGACCGTAAGAAATTTAGATTTTTGTTGTACAATTTGTGTTCAAATTTATATGTATTTCATTATCAACGGCAATTAAATATTAAAACTAAATACGCTTATTCACAATTTATAGCTCACGTTCAAATTTATCGGGAACAACAAACTTTTGTAAAGACCGTTTGAAGACAAAACAAGAGTATTGAAAATTCAAAGATTAGTTTGTTTTTCGCTTTTTTCATAATTATGAGAAAAAAAAGGTGAATATTTACTTTGATTTTCGTCCATTTTGGTATTTTGGTTTCTATGAAAAATGACGACAGAAATGGAAATGGATTTGCTAGTGAAAAATCTCGAAGACTTTGGTTTGCAGCGATTCGTCAATGATAATCGGTTAAAGCTCTGTAAAAATACGGTGAATCAAAGTCAAGTTGCTGCCTTTCTCAAGTTTGACGCGGATCAAATTGAAATAATCGTAAGACAAAAACTAAACATTCCCTTGAAATAATATGTGTCGATATTATGTGGTGTCATATTGGTGTCTTTTTGGTCCAAATTCCTACCAAATGACATGAAATTTCAGTGTCATAATGGTGTCTTTGCACCTGAATTCCACCATTCAATATTATCAATATATTTTGGTGGCATTTTGGTAGAAATTCCATGGAAACACATCGGAATCCGATGGAAAATTGAAAGATTTTGGTGTCTTTTTGGACCAAAGTGACACCAAAATATGACACCATATGACACCACTTTCCGGTCGGATATGGTCACATATTTTTTCAAGGGTAGATGGCGATGATGGCATTTAAGGAAACGAGATTCATCATGTAACGGCCAATTTAATTTTAAACAACACAATGTAATTGTAGCATAAATATTTAAACGTTTAGAACATAATATGTACTAGATATTATTTAGTACAAGATACATACGAGAACATTTTTAACAACAGGTCAGAAGTCAGAAGTACTAAGGTTGTCGTGTATCAAAATTGAAACAGCAAAAATTATATTTAATATGAACATAAAGGAACTAATGACTAATGATTTATGATATGCTTTTGATGTTCATAAGATTATTCTTTAGTTACGAAAAGCCATAGCAACAGATTTTCCTATTGAGTAACTAATGTCTGCGTTTGCTTTAACTCTCAAAAACGTTTTCAGCCATTTCTCAGCCAAATATCGACATTTTTGGATAGGGTAAAAAGGAATTAGTAAACTCAGCCCACTAGCAACAACTTTTACTTTGGATTGACACCAATTAAATTAACACTTTTCTCACAAAATCAAAAGTAGTCATTTTTCCTCACAAAATCTCAAAAACGGAAAATCATGGATTGCCGCTGACCCAAAAAGTTTACAAACTTGATTTTATTTATTTATTTATTTATTTATTTATTTATTTGGATTTTATTATTGTGTTATTTTTGGCACAAAAAAACCTTTTCTCGAAGCCCGTTACATGAACCAAGAAATTTTGAAAATTTCCCATTTTTGTGGATTCTGGACGTTTTATTGGGCTTTAATAATTTTTTGAGCATTGTTCTGGTCCAACGATTTTTTTCATTTTTTGAGGAAAAGTGTCTTTTTACATGAGAAACAAAATGTGTTTGGTCTCAGCCCGGGCACTTGAATTAGACATGTGCACACTCGGATTTTTTTCAAGTTACTTGACTTGAACTTGAAAATTTCCAAGTAACTTGCGAAGTAACTTGGAGTTCCAAGTTACTTGGATTTTTCAAGTAACTTAAATGTTCCAAGTTACTTGTAAATCCCAAGTTACTTGGATTTTCCAAGTAACTTGCTTGAAAATTAAATGTCCGTAGTGACCCTAACTTACGTTTGGTAAAGGTCATAGGGCGTAGCTCGTTGCCAATTTGGAGTTATGTCAATCCACTTGCAAGTCGCACTCAAGTTACTTGAAACCAAGTCTGCACATGTCTAACTTGAATGGTTCGGCTGCAAAAATGAAATAACTTGCATTTTCAGTCAATTTAAATAAAGTGGGTTTAATTTAATTTTGGAATTGGACTGCTCAAACTGCTTCTCTCGACGCCCTGAATGTTAAATTAGTCAATATTTTCAGTATTTTGATCTGTGAAGCCACCCACAGCAAAAACGGTTTTAACATCTTTAAAATATTTGTTGAGAATTGAAGAAAATAAAAGCTGGTATCACTTGACAACGTTAGGAAACACATTCAAATGAGTTTACTTAAAAATCAGTGATCAAAAGCAGATACAATTCCAGAAAATGGTTTAAAAATTCCTTGAAGCACTCAGAAACGCTAGAATTCGTAACTAAAGGGATTTGTGATTTTTTTCACATGACTTGTTTGTACAACCTGTTATAAACTTGTCTTAAAAAATAAAAACCATTAAATATGACTTTATTATTTAATGATCTTCATCATTTTTTCATTTTGTTGTGATTTTCATTCAATTGTGCAAAGTTTTTAAAATTTAATTTTAATTTAAATTAAAAAAATCTTGCCCGCCTTAAAGGTTTATTTCATTTCAGACCTTCAGAGTCTTTTGTGCTTCTCCGTCACATGAAATAAACTAAAAGATTAGATTGGTCGTGAGTTGAACAGTCAGTACTAGATAAGTGTATTTAATCCCATAGCAAAATGGCATTAGTTTTGTTTCCTTGGATTTTTTTTAACAAATGACGTTGTATTAAAATCCTTTCGGATTTAAATATAACGAAAGCGATTGAATTCAATGCCAATGCAATGTAGATTTTCTGACACGTATTATAAAACGTCCTGGGAGTCAAAGAATACTGAAGGGAGAATTATGCGGGCAGTCTCATAAAATTGTCTATATCTCAAACTATCTCCAGCATTCCGCTTTTCTCCTGAGGAATCCGCGTTTAACCACAATTAGTTATTAAAAAATTAATTATTGTATCTAAAATTTCAATAGAAAATTTCCTGCAATGAAATTGTGATAAATCGTTCGTTTTTTAGTTCCGTTTCTTGTAACATTTTGTCAAACAATTGATTTTTTGACAGTATCTAAAATAACAGCTAAATTTTTTAACATTTTACATTGAAATCTTTGGTATTGAATTCTACTGCCTTCAGAATTAATGGAATTAAATACACTTATTTCGTACTGACTGTTGAATAGTTCAAATTAAGTTGAAGTGGTTTGCTGAGTTTCTTTAGCGTTTTTATACCTATTCCGTTTGAAAATTTGAAACTTGACTGGTTTCTGGTTTCTGTTTTGCATGAGCAAATGGATTTTCAATTGGATTTTGAGTCATGGACAAATATTTCCCGTCTTGATTAAAATAGCTTTCATGTTTTTCTGTCTCATATTTTTTGACATGCAAATAGGAATACAAATACAGACAGTTTAACGTGCTGTTTTATTTCATTTTTTACTGTAACTAGGCAACCAGAGACTAAACAAGAGAAATATTTGGGATGGGCATGATGGAGGGGTCAAAAGTTAGAGCTCTCTTCATTTTCTCCATTCTGATCAACTTGAATTGGAATTCAAATCATAACCAAGCTGAAGGGCAGATGAGTTTAAGACTCGATGAAAACGAGAGATCAAATTCGCAATTTAGTTTGGACTTGACTCATTTCCTTCATGATGTTCTTATTCACGAGCCCTCTTGTGCCTTTCACATTGTTGACATGGAAACAACTCCCATTTACGACTTCTTCATCCTCAAGTTTTGGCCAGCAGTTGTGACAAGAACTAAACCAAGGGGCTAGCAGCAAGTTGAGATCCAAAATCAAAACCAAACTAATCAAAACGGCACATCATACCGTTTTCTCTATCCGGAAAGTTTTCCGGAGATGAGTTACCGTGACTTAGCGGCACGGAGAAGAAAGATCAAGTGCTTTATCAATGTCATTCTGCTACCCACTGAAATATTCCAACTGCGACAAAGGGATTACGATAAATACCGAGACGACGGGAACAATAAATATTTGTGGTACAAAAGTCAAGCGGAAAGAGTCGTGCAGCTGTACCAGTTGTACTCTTACGAGTATGCAAAAAGACTTCCCGAGGAATTCAAAATGCACATAGCATTTGCGGAGAAGGCATCTCTGCGCATGTGGAGTCCAAGTGAACCCATCAAAACAACAATTTATGACAAAAATATCACAATGATAACGGACATCAGCTTACATTGGAGTCGAAGGGTGAATGCGCCACTTTTCTACTTATTTTACGAAACTAAAAACAAGGATCTGCCACAAAATCAAAATGGAGCAAAAAATACCGCCATCACAATGGGAGTCTATTTTTGCCCAAGTTGTGCCAAAAAAACAAGTTTTGGTCACAAATTTTCCTGCTATAGTGGCGGTGACTTTGACGTTGGAGCTGTAACAAAATTTGCAACCTTGCTTTCAACGGCGGATAGTTCCTCTTCTTGCTTTGTTGCCATGGTGAATTTATACAAGCATCTCGTTTTCTCCCGCCGATTGGAAATACGAATTCGCAGAAGCTCATACTTTGATGATTCCATGTGGCATGATACACCAGTGAATCAAAATGAAATACACCTTCACGGCAAATTTCATACACCAGCGGAACCCAGATTAAGCAAGGCAGTAAAACTGAGAAGGTCATGACATTTTTTCTCCTCTCTCAACTCAACATCACAGTTTACACTCCGGATCAATTTGACGACTTTCAATGGTCTAGCTTCACTGTGCCCTCTGGCGACCCACTTCAGTTTTATGGCGAAAAGGCAGATTTCATGGCGATTTACAAACCCTCCTTTGAAATTGGCGCCACAAAATTTAAATTTATTACAGCTTGGGGCGTGGATCCAGAGACGAGTGGGTTTGAAGTTTATACAACGCCCTTTCAAACCACGCTCTGGATATCCTTGGTCCTTTTCCTTGCTTTCACCAGCATAATTCTACTCGTACTACTATTTTGTCTAGCGGGACAAAAGCAATGGCGAATCCTTGTAAAAAAGTTCCCTGTCCTTTTTTCAGACATCTTCTTCTGGATGGTCAAAGTATTGCTGGAGCAGTGTGACACGAAAGTTCCGCCCTCCACTTGTCAATTCCAATTGATAGGTGAACATCCAAATCGAAACCGGTCTAACAACCCAGGTGAAACTGTAAGCTACCCAGCTCATGCTCAAGCTCAAGAGGAAAAGAAAAAGATCTGGTTGCTGATTTTTCGTTTAATCCTTGGCTTATATCTGCTGATGGCCGTTGTCATTTTAAATGCGTATCGAGGTAAATTAACATTAATTATTATTTATGAAGACATTTTTTTGGCAATACGTTAATCATTATTTTTATAAAATGGTCCATAATACTTTGACCTTGAAAAGCTTGAACATGCAATTAAAAGATGTTTTGTCCATTTAAAGGGATAATAAAAAGTAAATACGCGGCTGGTCACCCATTTAAAATGACCTGGCAACGTTCGGATCAAGTTTTGACACCATTACAGAGGATATTGCTAAAAGCATGAATATAAACGACCAAAAATGGCGTGAGAATTTAACATTAGATCTCAGACCCGAAGTTGACAACCGCTTTCACATCTACGACATAACGGAGAACTACAAATGTGTCGATCAAGTTCCGTTAGCAGAAAATTTTCTTCATGAACCCAGGTTTTTGCGAAAATACTTTGGAATATACATGTATGTCAAAAACTGGAATGTCCCACTTTTTAATGACGAGTTTGTGTTAAAATTAGACCGATTTCGCCGCGATTGTACAGACTTGTGCCCTGCTGACAACTATAACGTTAGCTTTGGCCAGTCTGGTTGCACTGCTATCGATGCGTGCCAAAAACTCACACAGCTCCTCCTCCTCGCTAGAAACTCACATCGCACTTGTCCCTTCAGCTTAGCAGAGGAAGTAAAGCACTGGAAGATCAAACCTCTCGTTCTATTTGTCCCTGAGGATGACTTTCTTTTAGTTTGGAATATATTTCAAGAGGAGATGAAAAATAATTCAAAATCTCTCAAATTTTCCCACAACTACAAAAACGCGGGTGATGACTTTAAAATTTCAAAGTATTTAACGATTGATAGAGGACATGACCGCCATTTTCCAGATTTGCTCCCTAATGCGGCCCAAATTCTCGTCAGCTCGGGCATCTTCAAGTTTTGGGAGAAATGGCACAAGCTCCGGTTCTACTACGATGACAAGAGGGAGAAGATGAAACGGTCTTTTGATGATTTTGCGAAATTTGTTAATCAATACGTCAACATGTCATCTGCAATCAGCAAAGTGTGTGACTTTTTGTACAAAAGGAACTCAATCTCGAATACAATTATCAGTTATGAAGAATAACTTACACAATAAACTTAAGCAATGGCAACATGAGTTATTTACATTGGTTAATTTTGACGGTGTGATGAAGGGGTGCACCTGTTTCTACATATCTTGTAAACTGTTTTGTAACCCAAGTTCGTAGACCACTCGATTCTGCTGTTCAGTAGACCTGAACAGCAGAATCTCCTGCATTTAAAATAGCTGCAACGGCCTTTTGTTTGCTTCTTTTTTGTGTACGCTTACAAACAAAAAACTTAGTATTTTTTTCTTTGAGTTTGACTCGAATACCTCTGTAATGTAAATTGAAACATTCGATAGTAAAACTGAGAAAACTCGTCATCAAACAAAAACAGTAAATAATAAACAGTCCTTGAATCACGTTTGATTCAAAAGACAAAGCTTTGTCACTTTCCTTTTCATTTTGGTTTCGGCTCTTTCCGTTTGTCGTTGATCGATTTTCCTCATTTGGCATTTGAAACCACGTTCGGTTTTTATGAGGGATTTGCATCTTTTCGAGCCAAATTTGGACTCCAGACTCAATAAATTGCCGGTTTATAAAGCTCCTAAATAGACTGCCATCTATGTAGTCTAGGGTGTTTCATTTTTTGAAAAAGGTCGAAAAGTCATCGGGCAAGGGTCTCAAATTGAACATATGCTTATGAAGAGAAAATATGCCAAATATGAAGCAAATTCATTAATGTTAAGTAATTCCCCGTCTACTTCAGAACTGTCACAATTAATAAGGAGGCTAAACCTTTCAAATGCGTTTCTGTCCCTTTCTAATTTCTAATTTCCATTGTTTCTGGACCTAGATATTTTTCTGGTCTGGTCTGGCCGTTTGTCTTTTGTCCTTTCTTTCTTGTAAATTCCATTCAATTTCACACTCCAAAATCCAAGTTTCAGAACATTTTTTTAAATACACTCGAGTCTCGAGACTCCAGTTGGAAACAAAAAAACCCAAAGTGCCCAATTCTGTCTCGTTTCTTTCCCTTATTTATGCTACAAATTTCATTTCAAACCGGAGTCAACTGTATTTGAAATTTCATAATCTGACGGTTCTGTGTTTTTTACTCACAAACTTTTCAACTTTTGGGTTCCGAGAGAAAATCTGATTGACAATTGAAATAAATAAAGTCAAAAATCGCCACTACGTGCCGATTTTAAATCGCCTTGAAAGCATTAATGCTTAAGGCTCCGGAAGCGAAGCTGTGTACACAGTTGCGACTTTATTTCAAAAGTTTTTAATGCATGTTCTTCAGCGATCATTAAAAAATCAACCTTTTTGGTCGATAATAACCTTGTCCATTCTTAATTGATCCTTAATTTTTCAGTGATCACTGAAGAATCAACCTTTTTGGTGGATAATAAGCTTGTCCACTTTGATTTGATC
>JAQGBH010002382.1:0-24826 GCA_034698265.1 Sminthurinus aureus | reverse complement strand
TTTCAAGTTGCTAGCTTAAAGGACAATAAAATTATCGTAAAAAAACAAGGTGCCTTATAGTTTTTGATCACACTTTATAAGCTGATCATTGTTATGCATTATGAATTATGGATCCTTCTTTTCTTTCACTCTTCATATTATTATGCACTTCAAATTATTTTAGTACGTAGTATGTATTTAGTTTGCAAGCTATGCATTTGATACCTAAATTACAACGTACAATGTGTTAAAACCACATGGTTAACTAAATACACGTACTGACGATAAGTATAAGCAGCATATGAACATGTTACTTTTTCCGCGGCATTTTAACTACCTATTTCCATTTTCCATATCGGCATAATATATTATAGTAAACAAAGGTTGCTGGGGACAAAATAATAGAAGTATAATCTACATTTAAATTTATGTATGTATACTGCATACTGCATACACACAATACTAGTACTAGTGTTTGTGGTATGGTCTCATCGAATGGAAATGTGTCAACGGTCGTTAGTCATTTGAATACGTCCTCCTCCTCCTACACTTTATTTGTTATTATATTTTTAAAACTTGTATCACGCACTGATAGGTTGTAAGCATGATGTACCATATTGTAGCTTATACCTCAATTAACCTAAATTAGGTAGAAAAAATGTGGTTTTCTTTACTGCTAATATCAATCGAAAACTGATAATATGAAATTTCCGGATAAAGACAAACATAAACTATTTCTTATAAGTTACTAGTCTAGTCGTACAAAAATTAGACTCATTAATATTTTAGAAAGTTTTCTTAGCTGATTAGCTGATTTTTTGTAAAGGATTTGCTACAATCTGTAGGATATACATTACAAATGAAATACAAACCTTTTAGGTGGTGTTAGGCCATGTGCTTTAGGATTCCTAAACCAGCGTATGAATGCTCGTTCTGAATCTTCTCTTTCTTCAAGTGAAATAGGTGCACCCCCATTTAATTTCACTATTTTTGGTAGCATCGCGACCAAGAACTGTCTCCTTTCATGTGCTGTACAATCTTCCATGAGAGGAATTCCTTGGATTCGGAGTTCAGTTAGGGAGGGGAACGTGTTTAATTTTACGAGGTCACTAATATCTTTGATATTTGTATTGGTCATTGAAATACTTTGTAAGTTTTCGAAACACTGAGGAGCTTCATCGCATACTGAACTAATAGGGCAATCTGCTAACCCAAGGTGCCTGAGGAATGGAAACTTTTTTCCTAGAAAGGTAGAAAAATGTTATCCCAGTTAAATTACATTACATATTCAAAATTATACTTTATATACTTTTCAAAAAACTCATTTCAGTAATATAATAATTACACTCTTAAAATGTAAAAAGGAACGTGTTACATGACAAGGTGTACAATGTACGTCGTATGTACATATATTTTGTACTTTATAAAGAAAATAATACAAATAGTCCTGTACGATATTTTGCTTGTACATATCCGGAATTGATGAAAACTCAATGAACTTGTCATGTAATTTTATTCTGTAGTTGTACACGATTTTAAAACAACTCGCATGTAAATTTCACCCTTATTTTCCACATATAGTCAAATTTGCCCGCAGTAAAAAATAAATAAATAAATAAATAAGCACCAATAGCTATGCTAAATATGTTGACTTTCTTTAACATTCAGGTTTTGGTTAAGCTTTCATGAAAATTGATAGTGTAAAATGAGGAAAACGGCATCAAAATACTTTTTAAAAGGAGAATATGTTTGACTTTTGACACAAAACATCTAAACACCACATCCGCTCATAAGGTTAATTAATAGAAAAAAATATATACTACTTTCTCTTGTAGCATGAACATTATACAAGTTCAGAGTTGTAAACATAGCCAAAAATTTTGGTTACGCTATAAACCACAATACGCTTGCTATTCTTCATTTCCACATGTTAAAATAATAGTGGTAATTTGACAAAGTGACCCATCAATTCTATTGATGATACTAATTATCAAGTTAAGACATAAACTATTACTGAAATGTTTTATCTGAAATCTCAAAGCAAAAATTAAATGAATAAACTTAATTACCCAATTCACAGGGGAAAGTGTCGATAGGATTTTGATCAAACATGATTTTTCTGATGTGAGGGAAACAAAACCCATTGTCATTATCATCCGAGTCCGAGTTGCAACTCTCATTTCCGCTGTCATTACTGCTGGAACTTTCTGATCGAGTTACTCTTTCTCTACCGCTACTTCCACTTCCACCACTACCATTTTTCCCAGTCAATTCAATACTTGAAAATTTGTTCAAGGACAGGTGAAGTTCTTGTAATGAGGTGCCTTGCTTTAAAAGTAGACTGATAGTTTCCCAGGTCACGTTACAACCTATGAGGATGAGAATAGTGAGACGAGGAAGCATCGGAAATCTAAAGGAGTTCTCTGTACATGTTAATGGCAATGGCTGACTGAGGTTGTTGAAGCTCAAGTTGAGAAACGTCACCGATGGTGTGTATTGCAAAATTTTTGAAACCTAAACAAAAAGGAAAGAAAAAGAAAAGTAAAATCCGTATCTCATAATATTTGTATAACATACATACGCGTCTGAGGTCTTGTAGACAAAAGTTTGGATATCTGTCAAGAAACAAGCAAAAGACGCACTTTTCCCTATTTTTTTTACTTCTAGAAATACTGTAAGCACGTTTTACGTTTTAAGTTGTGAGTTGTAAACGTAAATATTGCATACACATGCAACATGTATTCTTTCATATGTATACAATATTATACAATACGTACCTGAAATAGCTTTAAACAACATGAAACGTCAAACATTCAGCGTTCACAGAATGTAAGAAGTAAAAAGAGCAATATGCAGCCTATATTTATAATATGTTTTAGAGGAGACTATTTAAATGACCTACTTTGACGGAAAAGGGGATGTACGATGTACGCATACATATACACATGAAAATCTTGACATTTAACTCCATACGCCATTGCGTATCTATATATGTATGTGATGTAAATCCACGTTATATATTGCAGATGAAACCACAAGAGTTCTTTATTATAGATATATAGATAGATATATATTACACGACGTTTATAAAATGTGAAATGTAAAAAATGTTATAACTTCAATCTTCATTTTTACTTTGTGTACTTGTGAATGTGTGAATATTATGTATATATATGGATTTAGCATGCATATGAGTGTGTATAACTAGATGCATGCAAATTTTTTAATATTCAGCTGCATACACGATCACACACTTGAGTAATACGAAATACGACTTATACAATATACAACTCATCATTCTATCGTCAACTATATAGGCCAAATAGTCTACTCGCTTTTTCTTTTCGTTCTTACTTCTTCACGAATATTATCTCCTCGTCCTAAATCAAGTACATTTACGCATATGTACCTATGGTTTATACATTCATGTGTGTACAGTGTACACTGTACAGTCAAAATCCATTTATCACTATGCCAAGTGCCAAGTTAATATACGCACTAGATTTTCGCATCTTGAATCCTGAATGATAGTAAAAGTGGAAAAAGCACTACGGAGGAGCATGCAATATGCAGTAGGACAAAGTCATCATATTCATATTCTAGATTATATCATTCCTTCTTTTCACCTTGTGACAAATTTTTTGTCATTTTGATTTTTGATTACACTCTGCTTTGTATGAATTCAAATAGGCAGACAGACATATGTACATTGTACATACATGCATACAGACGTAGCTCTTTAGATTATATCAAAAAAAATTACAAATTATAAATTGACTCATAAAAGTAGAAGTAGAAAAAGAAGTCTGATAAAACAAAAAGCCATGGACAGACATAGACAGATATGCCGAATGTATATAAATTATATACATAATAGGATTTGAGGTTTTGCATTTTACATTATGCCTTTTAATTTCTTTACAGTAAATAGTAAACAAACAGTCATACTGCAATGCTATTTTACAATGGGAACCATATTTGTGACTTGTATTTATTCCCCTTGTACACATGTCTTTAAAAGTAAAGATAAAACTAGCAAGAACTTATCGGGTTTATGAATGAGCTAATGTCGTCATTATTTCACCAAGATGCCCTTTAACAATTCTCATATCTACACATGAAATGATTGTATTACTTTTTGGATCCAGAATAAATTAAAAATATGTTTATTTGGAAAATTTCCATTCAATTTACATACTATCGTTAGCACCTCATAAATAACCACTTACTTCGCATAAACTCAAAACTCAAACCCACATTGTACATGCAGCACAAGGAAAAAACGACAGTGGTCAAAGTGCAAAATTACCAAAAATAACGACATGTAACATGTAAATAATTCGGCATAATATGTAGTGTAAATGAATTTTTCAACGTCTTCCCACATGTATTCTCTGATATATACATAAATTGATGGAACATGCAGCATGCAAATAGAACTGAATCTACATCTGTCAAAATAAGCATGTCAAATGTGAATTCTCAAACATTCTACGCAACTTATAGTAAAACTATAACTTCCTAAAAATAAACAATAAACATCAAGAAGGAAAAACTTGCATGGAAATTACATTGAACAATGAACTGTGTAATTTATACTATGTATTTATATACAGAAAAGTATTACGTATTATCTATATGCATACCTCACACCTCACATCACATATCACAAACCATAAGTACATGATGCAGAATGTAGAGTAAAAAAAGCTAGAACTTGAATTCAAAGTTTTGTACAATAATTTTTAGTAATACGTATTAGTATTATTATTATCATAACACCTACAGTATTTAAATAGTATCGTATGGCGCAGTAGTTCTGTATACTCTACTTTACATAACGTAATTAGCACTGCAACCTCGTATTAAAACGGAAACTGATGTATTATGCAAGATTATAAACTTATAATAATCTTTAACGACTTTGATTTTTTACAATAGAATCCAGGATTGCTTTACAATGTTGGAGGTGCAGTCCTTCAAATTTCAAATGCATAATCGTGAAACACTACTGCTACAACTATAATTATTGTAGTAATAAGAACGATGGTTTTAGTTTAGAGTTTAGTTTGTTGTGCATACGGTATATTATTATCTCAGAGTTTTTACCCTGCCATTAGACATTAGAATAAGTGTATATATATTTTCAACAGAATAATTTGTATATTTGTACATATTACATACGTACATTTTAATTACTTGATTAATTACTTGATGATGTTTTTTACACTACATAGTGCAAAAAGTATCATTTGTACACCGTACTTTACTATCACAAGTAACTATGCACTATAATATATTATGATGTATTATATAATGGAAGGGAATTAGTTTATAGACAAACTACGCATTGTGAATACTACAAAGCTAACAAATGAGTGTTGGATTATTTGATATCTATAATACTTAATACTGAAACTAATGTCATTAGCTGAACAATTATTCATTAGGTATTCCACAGCTAGAAACTCAAAAATTCGCACTTGGTGCTTTTTTTATAAAATATATATATGCATACATGATACATATGCAACATACATGTGGAAAAAACCAATGTAAACGCTTCAATGTTCTGATTGGACATGGTGTAAATAATAAAAAAAAGGACTACTGCTGATTTTTACACATGTACAAAATTCTTATATATGTAATCCACATAATGATACATGGAATATGCAAAATGCAAACTGTAGGTACATGCGAGCAAAAACGAGCATGAGAAAAAAGTTACCAAAAGTTTTGCAAATCATTAAAGCTCAATGTTCAAGCTCATTCAAATTACCAACAATAGATAAAAAGTAAAGAGCATTATTAGGCTTATTATTGAAAGTGCGTGCGTATGAAACGTACGACAATGCGATGCTGTACAACAACTTCGACAACAACTCCAAGTATATATCTTTGCGCTAGTAGTTTGTTTGTACTTTGTACTGTAATCATTGATACTGCTGTCTGCTATTCGCAAGCAATGTTAAGTTGTGATTGTCTTCTCAGTGTGTAGTGTGTAGTTATGTTGTTTAACCAAAAAACTGTGAGGCCAAAACTAAGTCGCAATACTTTTGCATTTCACGTGCTTGAAGCATGATTTGTTTTGCTTTTGCTTTTCATTTGTATCATATTATTTCCTAACCATTTTTTTCATCTCTTTCTGTCGTTATATGCATCTTAAATAGTAAGCTCTAATTGACTGCTGCTGCTGTAAATCACTGCAAGCGTATTTATTATCAAGTGTAAACGAGATAGACATATATATATAGACATAATTATGATGGTAGTAATATAAATGAAAATATTCAAACCAGTATAAACAGAAGAAGTAGACTTCTATCAAATACAAATATAAATTACGCATTTTATTACTCTGCTGTACTACTGCAAATTTGAGAGTGTAAAATAGAGTATAATGTATATGGTATATTATTATGTGCGTGTACTTGTAAAATTATCATTGAGAAAGCTTAACAATTCAATTTTTAGACACTTTACTCGACAAGACACATACATCATTTATTTACCGTTTCATGTATGACAATTTGCAATGGGTCCAATGAAAGCTGTATAAAAATGAATGCAAAAGACCCAAACCTTGTCAACATTTTATTGCTAATATAATAAATATGTATGGGAATAAAGTGAATATGAGGACTTGGTATTTCTAGAGATTAAACGACAGTTAAGAATTTAAACAAGTATCTATATCATGCTAATGGCACATAACACGAAAAAAATACTCTGATATGCAAATTAGGTACATTTAAGAGATTGGGTCACATAATATGTAGCATGTAGTATTGACATGATTCTTGGGCATTAAACGTTAGCGATTTGTCTTTTTTACTATCGAGAATTGAGAATCCTTAGGGTGAAACCAAGTGACATATTATAAATTATATGCATATGTATCAAATCATGCCTCGTCTTCCAAGTAATGGAATAGAAATTGAAAGCACGTTATGCAGACAAACAATGTATTGATGACTCTCTTTTTATTCATGTCATTTATGCCACTATACTGGAGTTGTAATCGATTATAATCATCTGCTTTATGTTTTAAGCCGACGGCTTTTGAGTCTATGTATAATTCTAATTGAATTTCTGTTTTAATTTTCTCATGTGTTATATATTATGTTAAAAGTGTGCATATTATATTGTATGTATATTCTATTCTAGTCGTAGAGGCATGACTGAAACCTACATACGATCACTACGTACATCTACGTGGCCTTTGAAGATATTTAGAGATAAGCAGTACCAAACACTTACTTCCTCGTTTTAATTTTTTGATTTTTTTTCTCTAAAACATTCAAGTGCATTTCATATCATTCACGCCCATTATTATTGCATTATGTTCATCCATCTAGACTCAACTCAACTCAATTCTTGAAATGATTGTATAAAAATAACAATATTATAGTACTAAGACGGTTTACATTATATAATCCTTAACAGTGAAATGATATAGGTGTATATGAAACCATGTGTGATCACTGAATAGCTATGTACCAAATTTGTGCAATAAATCCTGCGATAAATGAATGATATTCAGATATACATACACTTCTACCAGCGTAACCAGTAACTAGTAACCACAGAGCGGCCTAAAAGTTTACAAAGTGCAATAATAGAACGGCAAAAACCTATATAATTATATCAATTATCCCATTTCATTCATATATTGACTATTATAGTACAATGCAGTATTGCATCTTGTCCTTTTATAACCTCCAACGTCATTAAAGCTTGTTGCACAGATCTGTATTTATTATTGTTATTAAAAGACATGAAGGAGCCAAAAAATTTCGATTTCTATCACACCAAGAAGTCCTCACGAATACCATATAATGCATAAATGCAGAATATATAAACTGTATACTGTACATTGTACAAACAATCACACTATAAAAAGGCGTGTGTATACAAAAAGTACTACATAAATAATGTTCTACAAAGCTTTCAAAGTCATAGCACACACAAATCATGTTTGGATGCAGTTGCAATAAGAATGTGTACATGTCTGTACAAGTGATGATATAGAATGAGAATAATAATACATAAAACTTTGGTAGAAACAGTGTTAAAGGAGCTGTGAGCTCATATAGGGTTTAAATACATCTCTTTTGCATTGTGTTTTATTGGTGAGGAGAAATAAACTGAGCAAGGTATGCAATATACAATGTACAGCAAAAGTTTTCCATGCAAAGGACAAAGGATTATGTTATTTATCCAATTTTTACAATTTTATAAATTCTTTCCTCCATTCATTTTTTTTTTCGTTAAAAATGCTGCATCCTTCTCCGTTGCTGGTACTTTATGATTATTGCAGTATATTTATATGCATGGTATACAAATTAAAATGTACATTTGATTCAATTTAATTACGATGAATGCATGATCATCCAATTTCCAATCGTAATTCATGTATACTGTTTTACTGTTGTATAGATAAGAATCTTTTCAAATTTCCATGAATTAAACTTGTACAACAGCACAATCTCTTTGGAGAATTAACTTGATATTTTATATTTTATAGTAGATAGTAGATAGTACATAAACAATATATTGCAAAGCTACAACTTATATCTTATCTAACATTGAAAATTGAAAGACAATACACTATTTCTATACTTCTCTCGTTTTACCAGCCAGTATTAATATCCTAGTTCATAGTCAATAGTGTAGTTCACAAAAGAATGATAAAGGAAAAAGACGAAAAAAATTTACCTCGGTCCATTGTGACAATTTGTTTTTCGCCAGATCCAACTCCAATACACCAGAGCATGTCTTTTCCAATAGCTTTTCATCTCCTGCAGTCTCAACGTCACAATCATTCAGAATCTGTAAATATGGTCAAAGTCAAATTAGTGGACATTCACAATTTCATATATACATAATTTTTGTGGCAATGATTAAGCAAGCCAGCCGTTTTCGCATAATGTATTACAAATTATTCATATCATACATATAATCTGCATTTTTTTTGTAACTTTTATAAATAACTACAAGCTACCAGTAGCTTATTTATAAAGGACATGTGGTTCATAAAATACAATGTACAGCAATAGTGAGTTTTTCTGTACAATAAAGTGACTTTGAGACTTTTGAGCTGAGCTTAATATAACTATAACTATACTCTATACCCTGCATAATATATAATGTTATGCTGTATTATGATCCACTACTAGTTTTTCATACAGCGCATGAGAATTCACTTGGATATAGATAAAAAAAGGCTGTCGTTTTTTACCGATTGAATCCTAATTAATGAGATAATTTATTAGCACGTGTAAGACTGAGAAAATATCAACTGAATTTTCATGTTCGTACGCTTGATTGTGTATATTTATGATGAAAACTATATTATATATATATTATATTGTATATTATAGTGAAAATAAATATATACTTAGCCAACGTGCACCTTTGTGTTATGCTGTTAAGTTTACCTGTTGACTTTTGACTCTTCTCCCAAACTAATAGATTTGCTAATTTCACAATGAATCATTATTATTTAAAGTCCATAAGTCATGCATTCATGATTTCAATATTGTATAGATTATGGTGTGTACAGTTGAAGAATACGATTAGTTTTGCTGATTTATTAATTACCATAATATTACAAATTTGATGCAATATGCAACACAGAATTTCTTTTAGATAGTCTTGACAGACGTTACTGAATTCATCACCAGTGATATATAATTTCTTTCCTATAAAACGTAAAATACCTATATTATATTTTATTGTGAATTGTGAAGAAGACAAAACAGTTTGCTCTCTGTATTCTCATTTTCAATATAAATACATAATTACTCTTGCACTTTAACTGCAAGTACAAATTAAATATTAAATTGTTTTTATTGATTCTCTAATATATTTCATACATGTGGAGTGCCTAGACATATGATGCGTATGCAAGATGCATATGTAGAAATATATTGACGCTGTATATAATAAAAGGTCGTTTAGTTTTTATTCCAACTTTCATAGTAAACACATAAAGTATGCATGGTTAGACAGATCGTCATTTGCGCCATCGTCAAGAATCAAGAGCCACATTAGTTTTTATACTACATGATAATAGCTATATTGTCTCAAGTTTATGCACAAAAGTAACATTAAAATATTATGACAGAACAGAAGACAGAAAACTTTCAATTTTTTTCAACTTAGTTAGGTTAGGGATTCTATACTATTAGATTGGTAAGTTGTAGGCGGACGAGATTTTTGAACTTACATCAAGTACGATCAAAGCTTAAACAAAATCATATGTAGTATAGTGTATAGGGGACAAAGTCATCTCAATGTTTCTTATGCATAGTCTGACAAATGGAGGTGTACAAAGGACAAAGCGTGAGCACTGAATACACACTCTCTTGTTTATTATGGTGCATATTGCATATTTCATATTATGCACTCTCCATATATATCTTAGTTTTATTAAACCCACCTGTACTAAGACTGCATCAACAATAAACTAAATATGATAGTTTTCAATTCCGTTATACCCACGCTATTGCTTTCCTTTCCTTGTAGGAAAGATAGTCAGCATGATGCAGGTTACATATTTAATATTTACAACTATCTTGCCCAATAAATACTTAAAGATCGCTTTATGCTTTATGAGACAATTTTATTCAGCACAAATGACAATCTCTGTATGAAAGTAAAAGGAAAATGCACAGGAGCTTGTTTAACAAAAAGACATAAAGTCTGCCACGCTAGACTGTTAAAAACTAAAAGCAAGCAAATTTTTTGGTATTGAATTTTAAAATATAATTTATTAAAATTTATTTCAAAAAATCTTTGAAGTAAATAATATCAATATACAATAGATATACTATATAATTTAAAGACTCACTATTTGCGTATGCAGTGTATAAGTACTTATATTTTAAATCGAATCTAGGTTTGCTTTCTCCTGATGGTCTGTACATATACCAGTTTTTTTTTTCAAAAAAAATAATAAGTAATTTCTATACCAAACGCTAAATGTAAGGGTTAAAAATCAAACCATAAATAATAAGCAACATGTAATTATTTCATGTGTACGTCCATTCATAATAATTATGTGATGGTATAAAGTTGCTGGTCTACCTAATCCTGTAAAACTTGATCAAGTGGAAAGATCATATGTTGCTTGTAGTTCGTGTTTGATGTACTCATCATGCAATGATGAAAATCATATCACTCAAACTGATACACTTTATAGCCTGTCAGCTGTGTATATTGCATATTGTATATGTAGTACAGAAAATTGGCCACTTTTTATTTAATTTGAATTTCAAATACCATTCACTTCCGATGAAATGGTGTTGAGTGTTGACTTTTCACCTGTAAGCTAACGCTTTCAAAGTCAAAGTATCGCCAATCACCACTATGATGATGTTTATTACACGACACAAAATTACACCAGTTCAATCATAAAATGTATCAAACTTATAATATGATGACTGCATTTCATGCTTTTAATTTTCAGACCAAGTATCATGCCATACATTATCATGTTACCTTTAACCACTTGTCTTTGCATTGCACTTAATATGGAAAGTAAAACTACTAGCAATTACTATAAAGGTCGTGTATAATGGATAACCCATACAAAATGATCAACAATCATCTATAATCTGTACAATACTTGTGTACATAAAAAAGTAAAATAGAAAATATAGACAACTTTGTGCCTCTTGCTTGTTTATTATCAATGATCATACTCGGCAAAAAATTACAAATAAGTATAAATATAAATAACCTAAGATGTAAAAAACCAACTGCGAAATAAATCTGCAAAATTCCACATATACATGCTATATAATACAACATGATGTATGTACTATATTATTATAGTTTATAGTATAATGTTTATTCTGATAATATGTAGTTGGTTGCTTTTTGCTGAATATACTAAAGGTGTAAAACTACCAGTACATTTTACTTTTTATATCACTGATATTTTTTAGCTGCAAAGTCATTGATGATTCTGATCAGAATCTTAGACAGTCAGACACATGTATATATATGCACAAAATCTCTCCTGTAGAATGTATAATGCATGGTACATGGCATGGGGAATGAAAAAGCGTGACATTTTAGCAACAACAACATGAAATAAACAAAAAAAGTCTGTACACATTTTTCTGCTTCAATACTTTTTTTTCTAGCTATTATTTAACTTTAGTTATGGCTGTATCTATTTTTTGTCGTTTTATTTTCTATTACTACAATTATTATTAGTCAAGTATTCATGCATCCTCTTTTACTACTACATCATATAATATATTATGATGATGTTTACCAGATATTATTTTATGTATTCATCATGTACATACTCATCGTGCTATTGTCTATGTACACACACAGTTTGATTTGATGGACTGCTTGAATCTTGAATGTACTTCCTTGTAATAGCTATGCTATAAAATCTAATAGTATACACTAGACACTTTAGGCATGGAGAAAAAAGTTTTAAAAGGAACAATGAAATCCAATGTGTAAGATATACACACAAGGTGCTTTAAGATGTATGCAAGTAAGTACATTGGTAGAGATACAGAAAACATACATAATAATATCCTCTTTCTTTGAGATTCTTTGATTTGAACATGCTGTTAAAAAAATGCAGCCACTTTTTCATTGTAAAGGCCAAAGTCTAATGAAAACCGTCTTCATGATGATGCATATATACACAATATACATATATTATGTGTATTTACGTACTACATGTTTTTACTTCACAACAGATACACACACACACACACGATGTGATGATGTGTAAAAAGTTATTTTTATGCGAATCATTATACATTTTTAGCAAACCATTATATTGTCTGTTTTCTGCAGTACTTACTATGTACTGAAGTACTGCGATTATCAAAGTAGACGAAAGACGAAACAAAGTCCACACGAGAAAAATCATAACCACGATGAGGCATTATTGTTTCAAGTGCTGATTTAATACTATACAAGGTAAATTCATTTTTTCTACTGAAAATATAATAATACGCCTTTTTGAGAATGTGCAATAATTACTTACAAAAAAAATCCAGCATGTATAAATGGATATAAGCACGTCACGTGTGCGATATAAAAGATGATCAACAAATTGAAAATCGTGTTCTCATATTTCATGAGCATAATACCACCAATTTTTAAGTTAATTAACTCTTATTTTACGTACTGAACAGGGAAAAGATACCAAATCCAATTTCAAAAAAGTTTCTTCTATCCTATCTATATAGATATTTTATAAAGAAAAATTTGATACTCACCAATAGTTTTTCAGATGGCTTTGATTTAGGAACCAGTATGCTAACCATTCCATTCTTTGGGATTTCCGCCGTCCCATATTTTTCTCTGTATGCTTCTAGTAAACTTGGCATTTTGACTTGTTAAAGACCGTTTTATTTTTGGGATTTTTGTACTTGTTATTTGTTGAGATGTTTTTGGACGTTCTGTTATTAAGTACAATCTATACTTTTTTTTATTTGTATTTTGTATTTGAGTGTAGAGATTAGATTAGTTTAAATAGTTTTTAGGTCTTCTATATTTTATATTAAATGAGCTTAATATGAAGAGTTGACAATTGACTTGATGAAGACAGATTCCCAAAATTGATAAATACATTAAAAAAAGTAATACTTTGTTTTCTTCTCCTCTTTCCTCCTCTTTTGTTTCCGTAATTATATTTTTATTGTAAAATTATTCCTGACGTTGTGATATGTGATGTACAATGTACAATGTACGAAAATTACGTTTATTTTATACAAATTACGATTGATGTGAATGATGTGATTTTATATTTTCGATTACTGATGTATTGATTTGTTGTTTACTTTTCATTCCTGTCTTTTATGTTTTATGTGGTTGCAGTTGTGGGTTGTCATCATATCATTCATTTTTTTTAGATCTAAGGCAACATTTCATAGACTTTTTTCTTTTTTCTCAAAAGTAGCGAGGAGCGACATTAAGAATTCTCCCATTGTTGTATATTTTTGTGTTTAGTATTTTTTATAAAACACTCAAAGTACAGTAGTCTAAATGATGACATGTAATTATTAAGTATTTAAATGGCACCTTTAATTTATTAAAACTACACTAAATACACTACTAAAATCTATTCAATAAAATATTTGATACGTTGATGATTTATATATGAAACACGAAACACTGTAAAACACGATATTATAATATTACTATGTAATAATTAATTGAGTAACATAAGCTCAAAAACATTAAAACAATGAATAACGCACAACACTACTAATTAAATCCAAGAACAAGAACATTTGACAATATATTATATGTATCATAACAATGGGATGAGAATCACTTGCAATTTCATATATATATATAAATGCCTTTTCTTTTAATTCGTTGTATTAATGGGAAAAAGCAAAAAATAATGCACAGAAACTGTTATAATTTATTACCCGTTTTATATTGTAAAATATTATGTAGCACAAAGCACAATTTTTGTGTAACACACTTTTGAACTCTCTCACTGTATATATATAGATAGTCTTTATTCTTCACGTTTTCGTTCCTTTTATTTTCCTCGTAAAAATACACGTTTAAATAATATTGTTGCTAAAACATTATATAATAATAATTTACAAGGTACCTTTTGGAGCCTCAACTTATTAAATGACTTGACAGTGTTAAAGCTGAATTATAAATGTTTAAAAACACAGCAACGAAAGCAGCGAACGAAGTGTAAAACAGTGATATTCTACTATAGTGTATCAGCTGTGTTTTGCTTACAAACATCAACCTGCGCTTCTCGTCGTCTAGTTTTAGAGAAGTTTTGCTTGAAACTTTTAAAATGTACAATGCGATTAAATTTTAATTAGCATCGAATATAAGATAGCCATATCACATTTAAACTACGACGAAAAGAATTGAATAGAAAGTAGGATATTTCAGTGGGACTAGAGTATTTTTAGCACCATTAGAATCTTATATTTTTGTCATTACGCAGAAATTATACAGACGCATAAGAAGAATCTGCACAAGTCAAAACTATAAAGAGAAATTATAGTAGTAGACAGTAAAACCAGTACTATACAATGCAATGTTAAAGATATTCAAGGCTATATTCCCTCGAACAAAAATCTCCCCGTGCAAACAAATACGTGTAGTTTTTTTCCTTTTAACTTAAATCTATTAAAGTTAGTTTTTCTTTGATTAAGGAAGATATTTTAATTCCTGAAATGATCACTGAAAAAATGGTAAAAACCATACTGTTTCCTACATGCAAAATTTATAATTATTTTATGTATAGTAGGACTCGGGTTTTCATACGGGGGCAATCGTTGTCATAGAAGATTACAAAGTACGAAGTACAAACGTGAACAAGTTTAATTGAGAGTCGAAACTTGTATTTTATTTTATAGTGATACGCATTATGCAGCACCAACTAACAAATTACAAATTATATTGATTTTCATTTCATTATCAAAATTCGATTTGAAGGGTGAGGAGCAAAATTTTCTGTTACCAATTTCCAGCATCTAAATATTCTAAATTCTAAATTTCAAAGCTTGACAAAACACAGGTATGGCACTGTTTTTGATTAATAAATCCATGATTTTATTACAATTTGCAATACATATTTGACGTAGACTACTTCACGTAGTTTATTTGATTCTTGGCTTACCATCTTTTAAACTTTTAACCCTGTTGTTTATTTTCTTTGCCATCATCTTTGCATGCTATCAATTTAAAACCATGTGTGATTTGTCAAAGTGCTTTTTACGTTTTACATCATTTTCAGTTTTTTTTATCAGTGATAGAATTCCTATGTTGTATATAATCATTTCTTCTTGATATTCTTCAAGAGATGTCAAAGAATTAATTATCATGTCCTTCTCACACACATTATACATTGCCAATGCCAATGTAACATCGGCTTACTTGTGGATACTTGTACCACTTTTAACACACATTGTTTGGTTGCCGAGTAACAGATGTAGATGTTCATTTATCATATCTTCCGTTTAAATCTGAATGGAACATGCAAAAAAAAAATTTTTGCTAGAAGCGCTAAGCATACGATTGTCATAATATATGTAATATAGAATAATGATGTCTGTTAGAACAGTGTTCTTTGATAGAGGACATTTGAATTTTGAATGCATATTTTCTTAGCGAGTGCAGAAAAATACACATGACATGTAGATACTAGATACATACAAACTTAATCGGGATGAGAATGTGATGCATTAGTTCTGAATGAATACATATTTTACACATTGATGCATTTGCTGTGTACTTGATACTTGATGCTTGCTTCTTGCTTATCCCAAATCTATATATTTTAGTCTGAAGATGAAATACGCAAAAGATTTTGTCAAGACGCTTTTAATTACTAATCATGTAATATAGGATGCAGAATATAGCGTATGATAAGTATATATAATTTGATGTTTGTAGTAAGCGCATAGTATATGTACATCATGAGAAAAAAAGACATTTCATGATTGCAGCAAATGCCTGTCTGTCACACAAAAAGAAGACCCTATGATACACCCTAGAGCATCTGCTACAAATCAATGTTAAATTTTCAAAAAATAGTAGTTTATTTTGTTATATGTTATAGAAATAGTAAAAGTACGTAATAGTAGGACATAGCCTTCGGTTTGCTTTGGTTTGAAGCTACAAGAATATATTATGAGAATCATATATTGTACAGAGCCTGTACTACAGACTAGACATAGGTACTACCTATTAGGTAGTAATATGTTTAGTTTGGCAAGCCTTTATTTACCCAGAAATGACCACATTCAATGCTTTCTATCGTTAAATATTTGAGTAAACCATTCATACTGTAAGGTTGATGCAATTTTGCTTATTTATACAAATAGATTGGTTTTTAATTTGAAGTTAAGATCGTGGTGAATGTACTTACAATGTACTTACATGAATATGGTTAACATACATAGATGCATATCTGATAGATACATTACACATTACAAAATACATAATATATTATAACTATTATGTTATATGCATGAAAACACTTTGTTCGTCTTTCTTATTTATTTTGCCTGGATTATTTAATTTGTAAATGTATTTAAGTACGGCAAGGGTGTATTTTTTCAGCAGTCTTATATTATATTGCACACAGTATATATACTGTATCGTAGGCCGTAGCACTGCTTTATCCTTCTTCTTTTACTATAGTCGAAAATTTTAGTACAAAAGTTATAGTTTATAGTTCAAGTATTATGAGTAATTACGGATGGCTATTCCTAAAAAAAAATGATGTTCTATTTCTATCTATGTAGGTCTGACTGCTCTAGAAACGTATCTTGAATGAAAGAAAGAGTACTTTGAGTATACAAAACTATATTACACATAAATAGCACTTTTCAAAGAAGAAAAAGAAAATAAACACACACACAAACATTCCCTCATTTAATTTTAAGTCATGCCAAGTTTTACCCAAGTATCTAATATTACGCTTTACCTTGTACCAATAACAATTTGATTAGTTTAAAAACAAAACCTAAACATGTTTCCTTTTCGCCTTATATCGAGAATAGTTAACCAAACTGATTCAAAAAATTGCTGGAAAACTGCTTATTATTACTTGACATCCCATCCTTTATCCAAAATGGCAATTTCAGCTGCAGACCAACAAAAATTCATCTTTCGCCAGGTATAGATATGAGTCATAAATATAATATTCGCTATGTATGGTATGTATATAGTATATAGATGGATAGTATTTAAAAAATAAGTTGAAATGTTTGTTTTGTAACTCATGTCAAAAATTTCAAAGTCAAAAGATAATAATAAAATAAAGTAGGCATAATGCATAATAACAGTAATAATATATGAGATCAGTTTTAACTTTATGCGTCTTTTTTTCCTTTTCTACCATGTGTAGTTGTTTGATAGAGAAAGCTGTACTTACACATACTTGATTGGTGATCCAGAAACTAAAGCAGCTGTGCTAATTGATCCCGTGATAGAGCATGCAGATCGAGATGCTCAGCTGGCAAAAGACCTTGAATTGAACTTGAAATACGTTATTAATACACATTTGCATGCAGGTATATATACAAAAGCACTGTCAATTTGTATTATTTTACTATATAAAAATTCTTATATTGATTTAAAATATTAAATTTGGTTCTTTCTTAAGATCACATTACGGGTACGGGTTTACTGAAAAAAATGGTGGGGAAAAGCGTTGAAAGCGTCATTTCATCAGCATCTGGAGCTGCCGCGGATAGTCACGTAGAAGCAGGATCATTGCTCACATTTGGCACTTTAGAAATTGAAGTACGTGCTACTCCAGGTCACACAAATGGGTGTGTAAGTTACATCTTTCATCAGGGACGTCGTGTGTTTACGGGCGATACTTTACTAATCAGAGGATGTGGACGTGAGAAAATGCTTTAATTTTTAATCACAACCTTATTTATATAAATTCCAAAACCTTTGACAAAATTCAAACAACATATTATTCCATTTTGTAATGTTCCATTCATTTATACATATGTATGTATTGGGTTTATTTTGTTAATTTCTGCATACAGGTACAGATTTTCAGGTACGTTATGCTCAATTGTGTATTATATGTATGTCTTTGTTGTGTCATAAATATGTATGTGAGCTCTCGTTGTAAAACTTGAAATGACAAAATAAAAAAAGCATTATAATAATAATAATTATTATTATGTCCAAGTATTATTAACTTTTGTTATGTATGTGTAATGTGTATGTAATTGTAAGAAGTAAGAACTCTTATTTTTCTCATGTTCTACCATGACCATTGAATTTTTGTTTCTTTTCACAGGAAGGAAGTAGTGAAAACCTGTACAATTCAGTTCATAAAGAATTATTCCAACTTCCTGATGACTACTTAGTCTTCCCAGCCCACGACTACAAGGGGCACACTTGCAGTTCCATTGGAGAAGAGAAACGTTATAATCCACGCCTTACTAAAACTCTTGAAGAATTTAAACAAATTATGTCCAACCTTAATCTTGCATACCCCAAAATGATGGATAAAAGTTTGCCAGCCAATAAAGTTTGTGGTCTATATAATCTTCCAGAAGAAAAACAAGCACTATTTTCTCAGAAAGCATCAAATGGCAACTGAAAAATTCCTTTAGTTCTTTCGTACTGTATAGATTTTATACAAGATTTTTTGTACATTATCCAAGTAAAAAATTATGAGAAATACGATAATTATTGTTCTTTATTCTTGTACAGTACACTAATAATAATTATCGTATTTCTCAGTATAGTACAAGTTGTACTATATTCTAGTGATATCATATTTGACTAGTATACTAAAACACATAACACAAACTATATATTTACTGTAAATACTGGAATACTCAGTATTATATTATAGGACAGAATGTGATTACGATGGTTTGATAATCGCTACTCGAAAAACGACCAAATTTATTGTATTATATATATTATATATATTATATACTTTTAATCTTTCTACAATTTTCAATCAAAATCAATGCTTCTATCGGTGCCTGAAATACATATCCATATGTGTATAGATTTATCAATATAATATATGCATTATACGAATAATTATACCATATTAAATCAATCGAAATTCAGAGAAAACGCTCAAATAAAAAGTACTGCTGATGGTAAAAAATCCTCTCTTTCTCTCTCTCTTCATGGTAGAGAGCATCGTCGTGTTAAAATTAATTCAATTTCAAGTACAATATCTTCTATAGCCGAAATTGCATGTAGACAGTAATAGTTGTTATTTATTAATGACATCACTATATTGTAATATATATTATATGGTATATACAACTAATGTTCCTTTTATAGTCAAAATTTCTACAAACTAATTATGATTCATTTCAAATGCATGTTACCTTATGATTGTTATTAGTTATTATATTGTCATTGTTTTATTACATTTTTATTGCCAGTTGTAGCTATACATTAACTATTTAACTCGCCATTAAAAACCAGCGGGCTCTTTCCATTCATTGAAACGAATTTGAATACTAAATTTGTTCATTCACTATTCACAACTGGATAATCGAAGTGTAGACTGTAGACTAACAAAATTTCGAATTCTGGTTTTACTTTTTCTGGTGATTTTGAGGTGTGATATCAGAAAAAGGATAACAGCAAGATTTAACTGTAAACTGTAAGTGCATCTAACAGAGAAATCAAAAATCAAGATAATTGTGGTTCATATACCATATAAATGTAAGTAGACAAAACATTGTTTTATGTTTTATGTATACATGTAGAAAGTTTAGACGCAGACTATAACATAAAACAAATTATACATATATAAGTATGTATATTATGGCTAACTAAAACCGCAGCTATACAAATTATGATGACTAAATATTTTGTATTTATAGGTTATCACCAAAAAATGTATTTACAGCTCCTTTTCCACAAATCGAAAAACATTCTAGTCAAGAACCCATTGAGAATACTGACTTTGTACAACCGGAAGTTATAAATGGACGAAGAAGTACAATAAATTCCTCACCAGTACTACGAAATAAATGCTCGAGAACAGTTTCTAATATCAAGAGGAAAGAAACCTATGATCAAAACAAACTATTTCCATCACCAGATCTGGTTAAAATTGATGATCCAGTGTTTCGAATTGTCCATGTTCATGTCCACTCAATCAATTCATCAATGTCAACACAAAGTCTGGCGAGTAGTTATGATGATGAAACATTTCAACCAGTTTCGTCATCAAGTAGTAAATATCCTGTGAAGATTAAAAATAGAAGCATCAGCAGGAATAGTGGTAACTCCTATTTTGATGAACAAAGTTTTGTAATGAAGAATACTGGCTCAGGACGAATATTTTTTAGTGATAGGTACATATAATATACTTAATATGATATTATACAGAAATGTACATATATACAGGTTGTACACCTTGATGTGTTACACCAATTAGCAACATTCTTTTGATGTTTACCTACTTCATATTCTATACGCTATCAACTATACCAAACATATGTGTGTCACAATTATGAAGGACAGGTAAAACACGTTATAAAATTTGAACAATATAATATGTATTTTTTGTTCTGTAATAACAGGCCAGATGATTTATTATTGATTCGAGACGATGGACGTGTTGTTGAATGTGTTGAATATCTAACATCTACGAATCGTCATATGAAGCAAAGTGTTAAATCTAGTGTTGGGAAGATTTATGGACATTTTTTCTTCTCAAAGAAAGATTCTGGAAAAGAAAGGGAAATACGAAATGTTCAAACTTGTTCACTGGATAGGAGAGACTGGTTTATCAAAAAAAAAGAAAAAGTACATCTCTTTATTTGATGCATGATGTGGTACTTTTCACATGCAAATCTGATAATTTACTTACTTATAATATTAATATTATATTATATATATACTTGAAACTTTCAAGTTGAAAGTACAATCCATAACATATTTGTAATGGCTAGAATAACTAAAAATACATCATTCACAAAACATTCCATATTGGCATGTTAATATTTTCGATCCAGTATTCCTATGTTTATCAAAAAGTACCTTATAATTCATAATAATATTATATAATATGGACAGCGGTAATAATAATAATAATGATTACTTTTGCTGTTTCTTTGAAAGTGTATAAGTTATATATTTTATGATATTTCAGTATGCTATATAAGTTATAACTTATAACCATGATGTAATAATATTGTATTATGCAATAATATAGAATTCTTATTGAAAATTGAAACTGCCATAAAACATAAAACTATTATTTGAAATCAACAAGTACCTTGGATGAATAAAAAATATTTAACACGTTTCATAGTGTAAAACACCTTTTACAGACATTTTAATCACAAACATTGATACTAAAATGTGCTGTATATGTTAGTCATTATATGGTTATAAATATTTTTTTATTTGTTTTCACATTTTCATGTTTACCTTTTCATTGCAATATATAAATATATAATATATGCAGTATGTAAATGTAAAATAATAATATTATTTTTAGTTTTTGTTACATTTTTTGCACTCAACATTTTGTAGAACATACAAAAGTTCATTTACGCTTAAAATATTAATGATTGTATAATATGTAGTTACGAGAGTTCAGAGCAGAAATAATTATTTTTAGTAAAGAACACTACATTAAAACTATTAATTATTTTCAAGAAAGATCATCCGTATAATATATTATTATACATTATTTTTACTATTTAGTATAATATGTGGACCACATATTAGTACACAGCATGTAAACAATACGTACAAAAGTAGTAAATCTGATGTTATATGTATAGTTGTGTGCACATATATTACAAATTACAACCATGTATCTAGTCAAGTCTTTTAAAAAAGCAATTTCAACAAGCATATGTTTAATCAATTACATTTATTAACTATACATAGTCTGTAATCTGTGATAAAAACGTAGTTTATGATTTTAGCTGATATTATTGTATTATTTATTATAAATTAGATCAGCAAGGCCTCATTATAAAAGTATTTGATTAATAGTTACCACTATTGCTACACTATTGTTCTCAGTTATTGTTACATGCTTCTTACAACTTTTGGCTTGATTATTTACACAAGGAACATCAATATTAGATTTTAGTATAAATTTTGGTTTTCAATTATTATTACAAGTTTTAATACTTTGATTGATTATGACATTATTAATTGCCTTTCAGTTCTTTGTTATTTAACACATAATGTAGCCTATAGTTAGTATATATATATGTTTTTCGTCCTCATTGTCGTTGTTCGTAATTCATAACAAAATAGTCATTATTTTATTATTCATTTTATTTTGAATTTGTAAGTTTCTGTAACCTATAATATTAAATATTATACATTATACCCTTATAGAAATAAGAGATACAAGTATGCGAGATTTCTGAGCTTTTCTGAGTTTCTTTTGTTTTAAAAAAAATTATATTCCATACACTATATATCATGAAAACTATGAAAATCTGTACTTAAAAATATGGAAATTTTTGTTTACACATTCAATTTCTTAACTCACAAATCGTATACAAAAAAAATATATAGGTATTTAACGTATCTAAACAAAATCAAAATATAAATAATGATATTATGTGAGCAATTACTTAAAATTATTACAGTTTAAAAATCATGTGTAAACTTATTTTGTTGGAATATGTTTTTATCGCAAAAGAAATAATTATTCTTATTGAGATAAAAGTTATATCCCAAATATCTCATTATAGTATAGAATCTATTTTACACGGACATGTATCGCTAATCACATAATACGTAGATCATAAATACAATTACATAATAATATATTATTATGTTTATACTAATATAATAATAATTTATCTATTTCACAAAAATTCAACATTATAAGGTCAACATTTGGTACATTTTCATTTGGTACACGTACCACATTACCTCACATAATAGGTATATATATATATTTTATGCGAGTGAACACTCAATATTTGTTGTTGTTGTTGTTGGTTGTAGGCATAGCAGTAGTAAGCGGACGGAAGAACGAATATATATTGAATATCGTTAAATAAGCCATAATAAATTTCAGACACTTTTTAGTCCCGACAACAACAGCAAATGCAGCAAATAAGTTCCTTTACACATTCACATAAACAATATCCGATGCAACAAAGAAGAAAAAAGAATAAGACCACAGCTGCACAGACCACACCAACTATTTCCCAAGTTGTCAATTTTTGTAAGTTGGGATCATCTCTGAAAAAGTGAATTCAAAAAAGGAAGAATGAAATAAATAATATAGATTGTAAATTGTAATACAACCCGTCATTTTACACATTTTATTATGGTTGAGAATCTCAACCATGATAATGAACCCACCTTCATTTAGTAAAAATTTCTATTATAAAGTCCACTTGCCGTGGTTGAGATAATGATATAAAATAAAATACAATAAAAAATAAATAAAAAAAATTGAAAATCATATAAGTAAGTATATTCGCTGTTACTTTTTTGCTGCATCGGGTGAGATGGTGTTCTTTGCTCGTTCAAAAAAATTGCTGACTTGACCCGTAACATTGCTGCCAACATCATCAGGTATTGGATTGGCAGAATTTAAATGCTGATTGTAACAAAGAATGAGGGCCAAGGACATAAGAATGAACTTTGGTCGAAAAATCTGATTCATCATCATCTTGGACATTTTTTCGTCACCTGTACGTATCAAAACTAAAAAATATTGTAAACGCACGTCAAATGTCAACGGTAAAAGATTTTGATATGCTGAGTATGTACTAAATAAATAAAACTAAATTAATTATACAAATTCGTCTTGACTCTTTTGACCAGTCAAGACTCTCTCTCTCTCAAGACATGTCATATTATGTATTCTGAATATAATGCTCTTTGAATTTTAAATTCATAAGAGACAACAAACTTCTGAATTAAAAATTACCTTTTTAATAAGTAATCTTCCTTGTAATTCCCAAATCCCTTTCAGATCAACAGTCAAAATATAACTCCACAAACTGTGACAAAAGTCAGTAATGGTATCTTCAATAATTAAAAATTATATCAATCTCACAAAATGAAACCTCAAAGTCGATTAATGTTTTGTACTATGTACAATACGTATACTGTCTCCAAGTATAGCTGTAGAACATGAAACACACTGAATCAAAATATCCCTTCAAAAATCAAAAGAAAAAACGTTTTTCTTATACTGTTTGTTACAAGCTATGTATTTAGTTCAAAATCTGATTAAAACCACAAACCACACCACACCAACTGTTAATTTTATATGTATACATACAAATCACAACTAGGATTATTATTTATCATACAGAGTGTATTATGTATATTGTATATCCAGAGATACTTACATATATGT
>JAQGBH010002381.1:0-24831 GCA_034698265.1 Sminthurinus aureus | reverse complement strand
GCCTATGCTTTACCTATTTTTTGGTGTATGGATCATGAAGATCCGTTCAGCCGTTTGGGCTCTGAGGTGTTCCGAAGTTTTTTCTTTGTGAGTTCAAATGAAAAATTTATAATGGATCCCTTAACGGTCAGAATTAACGAACTTATTTTATTTATACCAGGTGTGAGATATCCATGCAAAGTGACAATATTGTATCCTCTCTTTGAATGATAAACAAGTATTGTAAAAAACACATGCATTTGTGAAAAGAATTTGAATTCTGATGCCATAAACCTTAAACTTGGAGTATTTTTTCCCTCGGTACTCTACCCAACACACATTTATGTAATGTATTATAGTATTTCTCCAATTTCTCTTTCAACTACTACAATGCTACGAACAATGGAGTATGGAGTGAACAGTGAACAGTGAACAGAGAGAGAAAACGGAAGGAAAATGCACTAAGACTAGAAAAGATGGGATATAAATGTAGAGTGTAGAATGTAGAAATGGAAAGAGAGTTTTCGACCTTCTTGTTTCTCAAGTTAACGGCAGATATTGACATCAACATCATCATCATCATCATTTTACAGATGGAATAAATGGAAGACGGAACGCGAACGAACCAACGAACGAACGAGGAAGGAAGATCAAGCATAAAGGAAGTGAAAGGGAAAAAAAGAAGAAAGAATGCTCACTGTTCAATGCTCAGTGCTCATGCCATGCAGTAAGATGAAAAAGGAAGGAAAAGCGACGATGAAGAGGACGGAGACCAAAAAAACGAGAAAGAAAAAAGCTAAAAGAAAAGACGAGACAAAAAAACCAAAGATTTTTCTTTGATTTACTTTACTCGGGATATGTACCATGTACATAGAGCTGTCTGTATACACTGTACACTGTACACTGTACGTTTTTACACGCATACATGACACATTCTACACTCGGGTACATCGAATTCATTCTGTCACTCAGTTATACATTACACATTATACACACAGATTTTTCAACTCGTCTCTCACAAGTCGCAAGTTATCTACTGCTGTTGAAAACTGAAAACATGCACCAGGCAAATACTTAACTATGTAGGCATGACGACGAAACTCATCGCATCGTTATCGTTATATTTTATATTTATACATGGGATACATTGGATAGTTGACACAACTGTGATTCAGCTTGGGCTTTGATTTTGGTTTTGGTTTTGATTCCAACTTGAACTGTTGGTGTCAATGCAGAACCAGGAATGAGAATTGAGTATCTAACTTCCTTTTGTTTGTCCCGTTTTTTTGGTTCAACTCAAATAAAATGATGGAGCACTGTGTACTGTGTTCTCTGTATATGGTATATTGTGATGGATAATGCTGAACGTCTTTGACTATACTGCAGACTGAGGCAATCCAAATCCAAGGCCAAAGATGAATCCATATTGTGTTTTAAAATAATGTCTATACGCTACGGATAGTCTGTAGTCTCTAGTCTGTAGTATCCATGGCATTTTGGCTGAACACTTTTTGTTTCTTTTTGTACATGATAGATTTCACCCACTCTTCCGCTCCTTTCGCCAAATTTCTACATGGAAAAACAAACTTGCAAGTCACATTTCACGTATCTCCAAGTCTCAAGTCTCAAACCTTGTGTATTTTGTCTTGTGTATTGTGTATGATCCGGATCCCGGCCATGACGATGTTGATGACAAGTAAAGATAAAGACCAAGAAAAACGGGCCGAATTTTCTGCTCCTCCATCAAAAATATACACATGTACAATGTACATATATCAATGAATCCATGTGAACCATTCGTATCCTTAAATGTGTCCCTAGTATCTAGTATCTATGTATTGGAAAAACGAGTTAGGCAAAAAATGAGCCGCTTCCTCTGCCTGTCTCTCCATATCCATATCTATATTCCATATTCCATATTTGACACAAAATGTAGAGGAAAAGAAGAAGGGAAAAACAAAGTCAAAGTCAAATTCGTAGAAAAAACAAAGAAATCAAAGCAACTGAAAAGGAAACAAAAGTCAGAAAGAAAAACGGAAAGGAAGAAGAAGAAGAAAGAAAACGACAACAATTGTACGATAGAAGAGATGGAGAAAGTGTTATGTATCCATCTTTTATCTCCTTTCGGCTGAAAAATTTTAAATTCTGTAACGAATATGTGTAGACACTAGAAACTAGGAACTAGACTCTAGACTCTAGACTCTAGACTGTAGACACAATAGGTAGAGATACATTCTACAAAAATACAGATATTATAGATATGGATATATTATCATGCAGTTATCTACAGGAATGTGTTTTTGATATGTACGATATTTTTTTGTTGCCGTTGGTGTAATAATCATAAGAATATATTTATTATGTAAGTGTTTGTGCATAAAGTTTGGATTTGGGATTTGTGAGATGAAAACTGTAAAGAGAAAAGAGAGATCAGTACCAAGAATCAAGAACCGAAAGGCACAGAGAAATATGTGGAAAGACCCAGAAAATAGAAAGTGGAAAATGGAAAGACCCAGAAAGAAAGAAAGACCCTGTCGACTGTCGACTATAAAATAATATTGAGCGTTCTCTAATATCCCATAAATGGATATCCGTGCCTTCAACGAGACTATGGGGGAAGATCAAAGAATGAATATTACATGAATATTATCTTTTGACGGCTTTACGCTGAAATTCAACAAAATTTCTACCGCTTTCCCCTGATATCTACCCCAAGCTTCAAACTCCAAACCCCAACCACTCCTTTTTTCTATCTCTTCATAACTTTTTATCCATTTTTTTCTTCCCTCCTTTTTACATCAACATCAACATCTACGCCATGCCATGGACAGATGTATTCCAAGATATAATACAAACTGACTGACTTTTTCCATTCTACTTTCTATCCTAACAATTTTTTTTGTGATGTACACAGAACACCAAACACTGAACACTGAACACTGACAGAGATGTTTTCTGTTTCATATCATTTTGAATCTAGAATCTAGAATCTAGTAATTTCATATCAGTTGTATTTACTAGCAGTCCTAACAATTTATTGTTACTACGATGACTTGAGCTGGCAACTCGGTTCGCTTCTCATTCACAACTGAGAACCGAGTTGGAAATATAATTTTATATCCTGCTTCGGATTTCGTCCTTCAAGACAGAATTGGAAAACCAGAATTCAGAATAATACCGAGAAATGACCAGTTTTTCCCATCGAACAAAAACTTGACCTCTAGTATTTTTTACTGGTCTCTTGTTTCTTGTTTCTTCTTTGCAAGGTTTGACTCAAAACTCAACATACAAATACAAATACAAACACAACCAAAATTTTCCACATGCTTTGAAAAGTGATTGGAAACTTGAAAAAAGGACAAAGCAAAAAAGGCAGACAGTTGTGCCAACATTTCTAGCAAGTAAAAAAAATTTTTTTGTAGATATTTCCGATTTTGAACAGTAAAATTCATACTTTTTTCAAGTCAATTTCCCCAAAATGTTGAAATATTGAATTATATGTATACTTAAGCAGATGAATTTATACTTTTTACTTTGAAGTAAGAAAAGTTTGTTTTGAAACTTTATACACTTCTGATCTGATTTCATTCTTTATTTCAGTTATTGCTACAGTTATCCTTATTGTATTGTTTTTAACGATTTCTATTTTGATTCAACTGTATCAAACCTACGCCATTTTTATAGTGAATAGAACAATATAGAATTTTAAATATCGTAAAGCCTCCGGCATCCTAGAATTCCGGATTCCGGATTCCAGAGAAAACAATTGACAACTGACAGTGCGCTTTTAGCACTGTCACCATCTCCATTTATTTCTGTTATTACATACACAGATTTATAGCGCTGCTTTCTGCATCCACTGACATGTACTTATAATTTGAAAGAAAAATGAGATAAAAGCAAGGAAAGCAAGATGCGTAATGAAGATAAACGCTGTAGGAAAAAAGTGTGCGAGAAGTACGATAGAACGAGAAGTGGTACGTTTATACAAATAGATGGAGATCAAATGATAGAAAACTATCATTACATCCACACTGTAGATTGTAGATTCTACAGTCTACAGTTCACTTAGGTAAGTTGGCATTCCTTCTAACTGCATCACATTATTTTCATTGTCATCCAAAAAATACCGTGTGGAATACGATAAGTCGATCGCAGATGGACAGTTGGAGGGAAGAAGAACTTAGATCTTAATTCTGCCACCCTCTTTATTTCTTTCCCGTGCATGTTGTGCGTATGTCATAATGTGCAACTTTTTATTCTTTGACTTTGAATTGGTTTGGCGTGGTTGGTTTTGGATTGGTTTCTTTTTAAAGTATAAAAATCTGTACAAAAAACAGACGATGAAACATTTTGTGAAGGAATAATATCAAGAATACTGTTACCTCCATATTCTGATATTCCATATCCACAATACACAGAAATATATATACTTGAGTCCGTTCATTCTCCATCAGTTCGGCATTCGGTATTCGATCTATAATAGCATAAAAAAGAGACGACAAGACAACTGGAGTTGAGGAGACAACAGACCGAACCAAAATCAAGCAGACAGAGAGAGTGAAACATCTACCTCTTTTCTATTCTCCTTTGCTACTCCCATGTTGTTTCTCTCTCTTTCTTACTTTTTCTCTGCTCTGTGGATACATACAGTACTCAGCCCTCAGCACATTATACATTGCACATAGTACAGGCGTACTCAGACTCCAGCTGAGAAATCAAAACGGAAAAACAGAGAGGAAAGCAAAGAAAAGAGAGACAAAAATAGAGAAAACAGCCTGGAGAAAAAACAAAATCTTCATGACACAAATGTCTTCTGTCTAGAGTCTACAGTCTTCATTTTACAATCCTCCGAGGAAGCTCTTGAAACATCTTCTTTTCATTCCTTCTCTCTATTCCTTTCTCTCGCCTTTCTTTTAAATTGAACAAATGTGACAGGATGATGAAATTCATTTGAGTAAATAAGACGAGCAGGAGAATGTTTCTCTTTTGCAATTTTTTATTAATAAATTTCTCTTTAGGTACTCAGGACTTGGAACTTTCAACCTTATCTTTGAAAAACTTTGAATTTTGAATGCATCTGTGTGAAAATAGGAAATAGGAAGGAAATACATAAGTAAAATAATGAATTTGCGTGCATGTACATTATGTACTACTGTACATAATGTTTAATGTACAAAATAAATCTATTGTATATTTTATAATGCCAACGAGCAACGAGTATCCACGTTGACAACGTACAGCTTACTTGCTCCACATTCTACATTCTAGATTCTAGAATCTAGGCTCTAGACGTTGTTCAATTATGCTGTCGCGAAAACAAGTCTATTTTGAGAAGTAGGAAAAGTCCGCAGCTTTCACTGCTCACTGCTCAACTTGTTCTTGTTGTAAATCAGACCCAATGTATGTAATTCAAAGACGCACTGTCTAATTACATTACAACTCTCTCATATCATTCTCTGCTCTACATTCTACATTCCACAGTATTATTACAATTGTTATTATTATTTTGTATCTACTAAATGCAATTTATTATTTCTACAAATTATAAAGTACAAACTCTCTGCCAACTCTCTACAAAGATAGAACATTAGAACATGGAAGCTTACAGTAGAATGTGAATTACAATTAAAAATTGGATTAGATTCTGCACGTAGACTCCATTTAGAATTTAGAATTCCATGCAAAGTTCTCAACTCAATTTCCTCCGTAAGCTGATTAAGTTTTGGAATGAATTATTATTTAACTTGAAATGAAATTTAATTTTATCTCTCTCTCTCTCTTTCTATCCTTCTGTCTCTAGCCCTCTTAATTTTAATCTTTTAATTCAAGAAGCAACATGCACTATAAAAATGGAACAAACCGGATGAAATCTGTCTTTTTTAATAGCATTTCTACTCTGCTAAAATTCAAATTATGTTCACTGCATAAGCAAAAAGCAAAAACCCGTATTCCATGTTGTACATTTTATATTTTGTACCTAAATTTTGCAGACCTACTTTACTTACATCACTGGTTTCTGGTTTCTGTTTTCCTAGGGTGAATTTGAATACTAAAAATGATGCATGTGATTACTAGGTAAATAATTATACGTAGGAAATTAAGATGTATGGTATCATGTAGAATTTTATCATTTAATAAAAATATTCGGGACCAGTTTCATTTCCATTTCAAAAAACCTTAAAAGATAGCTCGGCCGTCTGCATTTTGCATTTTGTGGTATTTAGTAAATTCTCTGCGGAGGAACAAGTCGATGTAGCTAAATGTACTAGTCAAATGTCAACTGGTACATTCATGATACATGGTGCATGTTTTGCGGTCAAACTGTGTACTATATGTATCTTCTTGCTTCCATATTATCATTGTACTACATGCTGTTTTTGGTGTACTATTCATATTTGATTCACACAAAACACAAAACAAAGACATGAGTCCGGAACGTGTATATCTTGTTCAAGTGTAACTCCTTCCACATCAAAGGAAATGTTTCGATGCTAAAAATATGCTGAATATCAGCAAAGGGAAAGCTATTGACAGTAAAAGTAAAAGTAACATCTCATGGAATGTTTTTGTGAGATGCCTCCTGCGATTGATGCATCTTCTCATCAGAAGGAAAGGACAAAGAATTGAGGATGGAGAAGCAAAATATATTATTTAAATACTTTTCAATGCACTTTTTGCCCTCGTCCTTTTACCTTGTACCTTGTATCTTTTACTACTTCTTGTGCTTATTTGCTCCTTTGTTGTTCATCACACAGCACAGCTGAGAAAAGGGCAGCAGAAAACGCAACCTTAATTGGCCTTGCAATAGCTTTTACTGCAGAAAACAACGAGAGTAGGCAGCATTTCACATGAATAGTGAATAGGAATAAACAAGAAACAAGAAACAAGACATGGACACATGAGCATGGACGTGGACATGTGAGCTGTGACCTGTGACTTTGGCAATACAAGTAGTGTTGTGGAATGTTGTGAGTACAGGAAGGAAATGATCAACAAGATCATCCTGAATTAAATATCTAACGTCTGCATTTTCCTTCTCAATTTTCTACTTGCTACCTTCTGCACATTCAGAGAATTGTGAATTTTCTCTCCAGTTTCCACTCTTCAAGCTCAAAGCTGCGTGACGTAGTTTCATCCACTTGTTTAAAAATATAAACAAATAAATACTGCATTATAAATTTCTATAGTCAAGTATCAAGTACACAATATCATAGTTTCTAGTTTCTAGTGTAACTTAGAATTTGGAATGATGGTACTGATACATTAGTTATTTATTTATTTATTTGTGCATTTGGGTCCTATGTGCTGTAATATATAGGGTATGTATTATAGTGTGTAGTTTTGTTGTATAATCTGGTTGGCAGTTGGCTGTTGGCTGTTGGATGACGTCCTTAAAGAGGAGTAACTATACTCTGAGGATGAAAAGCTCACTTTCTCTTTCCCTGCATGATTTTCCTCGTTAGAAAAGCTTTTGGACTGATTTCCTCTTGGATTTAAAAGAGTGACGTGAGAGGAATAAGGACGTGGATGTACTCTTTAATCTTGAGTCTTGAGTCTAGAGTTCTCGAGTTCTCCAGTTCTCCAGTTCTGGAGTCTAGAGTCTAGAGTCTTGAAATAAGCCATAGGACCAGAAACGACAACCTATTTTTTAGTATAAAAAAGAGGCCAGCAGTAGCTTAAAAACTGTAAACTATTACTTGTAAAATTTCCACAGAATTTAAAAAAATACTCAAAGTTTTCAAAATTATTCCTCTAGTTTTCAGTCGCCCATGATTCAGTATTTTATTATACTCATCCAGTTAGATTCGACAATTCTTCTTGTTTCACTCAACTCAACCTTGAGGGATAAATGAACGCAAGAGCTTACATATATGTAAACATACTGTGTTTGTTCCACTCCAGTCTCCAGTCATAAAATGGATGTCTGATAAAGCCAAAAGCCAATAAAGTGGATGATGAACATTGTGAGTACGTTCATTTTAAAACTCCTTTCACGTGTTTAGTATTCACGCACGCTTTCAACTTTCAATATTCTTCCACACCTTTCCTCCATTCATTCACATCCATATGCTTTCTACTTACTACTTATAAACATTATTTTGTTTGGAGTTGGAACCAGAAACCCAAACCAAAATTGAAGTCGTAGTTCAAGTCCAAGTCAAAGCTGAATCTGTGTCAAGCATCAAGAGTCAAGAGTCAAGAAAAAGAAAAGAAAAAATCCTTGCCAAATCAATACACATGCTTTTTACGTGCTTTCCGCATATGTAAAGCAATGTACCTACATTGAACATTGTACACTTCAAGAAAGCAGCTAAAGGAGCTAAATGAACGCGTGGTTTTAATGTAATGTACAAGTCAAGGTTTTTCCATTTTACTACCTTCTAGAGCTGCACTGAACAGAGCTAACTGTTGAGAGTTGAGAGTTGAGGGCACAGTATATAGTGTATCGTGTATAGCTATCTAGAAATAGGGGAGAAACAAATTTACTCCTACATATGCGTATACAACATAGAACATAGAGTACACATGTAAAAGAAATAAAGGCAGAGGAGCAGAAGGAGAAAGCATCGACTTTAGGATCACTGGAATTCGAATTCGAATTCGACTTTGAAACCAACCACAACCTACGGTTAAATAAATCTAGTAGAGATCTCCTTCTCCGTCTCTTGCCCTTTCTTTCTTGCTTGCTGTTCTTGTGAAGGAGTAAAAGTGTATGATCATGCACACCTGCTTCTGAGAGTCAGAAGATTATCTCACCAACTTTATTCATGCAGCTGATCAAAAGATACGTGCTCGTCCCTATTCCCTCTCTACATTAAACTTCCTCTTTCCTCTCTCTCCTCTCCTCCTGTCTCGCTTGTCTTGGGGATGGAAAAATGCGAAATAATCTACTACGACTACCTCTCCTTCTTCTACTTCCACTTCGTTCTCCAAGTCAGGTATTTATTCGAGTACTTCAAGTGAAAGTAGGTCAGGCGCCTGTTCTGTTCTCCATGCACATGTATGTAAGATGTAAAGGACAGCCATTATTTACTGTGCATGTGTACACTTCCTAAACCCGCTCCGTGATGTACAAATACCTGATTTGTAAAGCCATCTACCTTCTAGGCTCTAGGTTGTATGTTGTAGGTATTTCAGGATTAATTTTGTTCATGTTAAAAGGGGAAAAAATTTATTTTTAATATTTAATACTCATCCACAACCCACAATCCACAAAGATGGGAAAAAAGAATAGAATTCAACTTTCTTAGTAAGATTTAACCAGCTCCACCACTACATAATATAAAGTATACAATATACAATATAAAGGAAGGGAGCAAATCTTTCCATCTCTCTGACTTGGGACCTTTTCAGTTTTCAGCTCATGTGCCGTATAGAGTGTAGAATGTAGAAGAATGTAAATTAAACACATGATCAAGTTTTGATATAGAGGCGTATCCTATCCGTTTCTAATGAGCTGTGAATCTGGAGCTGGAGCTCAAATCCCATGTCTTTGCTGGAATAAAAATGCAATGTAGAGTGTAGATTGTAGATTGTAGATGAGAGTACTTACGTATGACCACTTACTTATACAGTGCACATCATAAACCATATACAATGTACTTTGTGGGATAATACCCTTTATAAGACACATGGGAGACATTCAAGTAATTTCTAGATTCTAAACTCCAGACTCAACTCACTATTCACTACAGCTTCATAATTCATAGTAAGAAAATGAAAACTGTCCTTTATATATTTTTATTTGGTTCAACATTCAACACATTTTGTATACATGTTGACTATTAAAATTACATAGTATAAAAGTATACAGTTCGACTTGGACTAAGTTGCGCACGCCAAGGAAAATGATGGAGATTTGAGATGATATGAAAAAATACATTTTGTACAGATACAAAAAACAGAAAACAGACCACTTGCATTAAGTGCAGGAAAATATGAAATTGTGGTTACTTTTACTAAACCAAACCAGACCAGACCAGACCACCAAAAAATACATTGAGGATGATTTTTTCGGAACAAAATGCTATAAAATATGAAATTAAGGAAGTGAGGCAATGAAAAGAGATTTTATTGCATCAAGTGTGTCTCATGTACTTAGAAATTATAAATGAAATGGCCTATCTTGAATCGTGAGAGATGAAATGCGAGATTTGAAACATTTTTTGTATACCCTTGCTCAATTTTAATTTACAACTCTAGTGTTTGTGCAAACATGTGTATTTTTTAGTGTTCCTTCTTCATCCTTTAACTGTGCAGTGTGCAGTCAAATGCATTCAAATAATAATGCATACTAGTACGTTCTCGCCTGAATTTTTTATGACAAACTGGACACTACTCTAGTTTTTACAAATAGTTTCAACTTTCAAGTAAATTTTTCAGGTTTCAGCCAAAAAAAAGAGAGTTGATCACTATTTCAGATTTCAGATTTGAGCTGAAAATAAATAAGTTCGGCATTGAGCATTGAGCATGTTGAATGTTAAAGTTTTAAGTGTATCTGTAAACCGCTGACACATTCTCATAAAATGAGGTGCCTTGAACAGTGAACAGTGAACAGCCCACCAGAAATTACTTTTCTTTTTCATTGCCTTACCAAAACGTGTAACACATTGTCCATTGTCCGTTGTCTCTTGAATACCAGTAAAATCCAGTTCACTGACTACTTTTCCCTTTTCCCCTATACCCTATACTCTATACTCTATACAACTTACTTACATTGTGCTTCCTCTGACGTCGCTCCTCTTGAAAATGAATGAATTTAGAATTTAGTCAGTTTGGGAATGAAAATGTAAAATGTAAAGAGTCGAGTATAAATTCTGAAAAATGTTAAATTTTACAAAGCAAGAGGTTCCAATTTGACTGTATTTGAAAGTAATGGTAATTTTATCGGATAGAAAAAGTAGAAAGTAGAGAGTAGACGAATACACAGAAGTTGAAGGAGTTTTCTTTATTTCTGTACAACGTAATACACAGATACAAGTCTTTGTATGTGTTCAATGTGGGAGAAAAATACACAGACCAGAGTGTATAACTACACTATAATTTTACACACCACTGTTTTATCCCGAGACTCTAGACTCTAGACTCTAGACTCGAGACACCAACTTCCAAAATTCCAAACTTGCAAACGCTATACATACTTTTTTCCACATAATTATGACCAGTGAAACAAGAGGGAAAAACGGAAAACGGAAAAACCAATTTGAGAATCTATCCAAAAAGAACGTAAAAGATACCATTATGTTGTGATGTGAAGAAATACTCCAAAGCCAAAGCCAAAGTCAAAACCAAAGCCAGACCAAAGAAACCAAACGGAGGAAGAGGAGAAAAAGAGAGGAAAAAGGAGGGATCGTGCGTATAAAATTCTTATTTTCAACTCACTGGAAATGCAATTGTGGAAAAGATTTAAAATTTAAAACTATCCAGTGGGAAATTTCTGTATCCTTATATCTTGTGCCCTCTCCTCCTACTCCTCCACCTTCTTCACTGCAACGTAGAATAAATGCATGAAATACAATAGAATACATAGATACTAGACACATCTATAGTCTAGAGTCTATAGTTTGAAAGGAGATGGATACACGATATACAGTTGCGAAATTCATTTTTATTCCTGTACGTATTGCATTTTGTATGGGAAATGTGAATGACTTTCATTGTTAGAAGATACAACGTGTACAGTGTACAGTGTACAGTGTACAGTGTACAGTGTAAAACTCCAAGTCAAACCAATATCCACCAAGTATCAAACCGCTACTTCTAAACTTCTAACTATCTACTAACAGCGAATGAGGAGTGAAGAGTGAACATTGAACATTTAACGGTGTGTGACTACAAATGCAAAACGAGTGGATATATTTGAAATGGAATTAAACCAAAGCATTGAATTTCAACTTTCCTAGACCCTAGACCTACATAATATTATACACTGTACTTTCTTTCTACACTGTAAATTTTCTCCGGCTTTCCCCTTTTACGACATTTTTTCTTGGCTGTTAGCTCAGTTCAGACTTGGTTTTGGTTTTGGTTTTGGTTTAACCTTTTAAAAATGTCTTTGTTCCAAAGGATTCTGCTCTAGTGACACGAAAGTCGGGGAAAAGGAGACAAGATTTTTTCCCTCGCTGTTCAATATGCAGCCGCCCTCTTCTGATTTATGAGATTGGCGAATGCCCTGGTCGTACTATCGTTATTATTATTATTATTTCATTCACAGGCTACAACATTATACGTATCTAATTTCATTCGCTATATAGCTATATAGACGCTCCTCTTCATTCCCGGTATGCTATAAAAATACTATTTACTATATTATACTACATGCACGTTCCGATTCCGATTCCAATTCCAATTCGTGGGCATTGGACTAGACCGACATTCTCTACATTTTTGACGTGGACATTCCAATAGAAAGTAGACGCATACCTGATACCGTATGCTTTATATTCGTGTATACGTACAACGTACAGTCATTTGTAACCTCATACATAAATAGTAGATAGTGCATCAGAGTAGAAAATAGAACGTAAAAAAACTCGTGGTGGTAAAAGAGAAAAGAGGAATGTTTTAACCAAACTACGTAACAAAGAAATGAGAGCAAGAGGTAGTTGAGAAAAACTTTATTGCAACTTTCTCCTCATCTCGTCCAAAGGGACACGAGATGAAGAAGAAAAGAATCGTTTTGAGTCTGAATTCTTGATTCTAGATTCTAGATTCTGGAAAAACTCCCAAGTTCCAAGCTCTTTCTTTCTCTTTATTATTGTTTTCTGCTCCTTCTACTTTTATGTGGAAGCAGAAAGAGCCTCATCCGTCATTTCTCATTCTTCAACGTCAACTTCAAACGGACTAACCAGATGCAAAAACCAAAAGGCAGGAGAAGAAGAAGATTCTAGATTCTAGATTCTAGACTGTAGACTTTAGTTCCACTGGCTCATCCAATTTGGCGCATTATAAATGAAGTATATTTGTATTTCCAAACGTTGAATGTTGAACTCCTCCAACGTAAATATTTTCATTATACTCCAGACTCGAAACTCGATACTCGAGACTTGATACTTGATATTCTTTTTTTAAATGTTTTATAGACGGTGCGAAATTTCAAGTAATGTTTTTTGAAGTAAATTTATTAATTTAAATTACGATGATGAGTCAACTTTCGAAACACGAAGACAGTCAAAATAAGTAAAAGATTGCAAAAATCAAGTCGGATTTTTTTCAACTTTTCCACTTTACAGTTTAAGTCTTTGTTACGTCATGTGAGAAAAAGACAACAAGAAATTGACATAAATGGCTAAACATATGGATAAAATGGGAGAAAGAGAGGACCTGAGCCCACTCACTACTCACAGTTCAGTGCTCAGAGTTCAGAAGGTACGATACATGAGATGTACGATACATGAGCAGAGAGAAAGATATTAACAGGAGTAAATTAGAAAAAGCTGGGAAAAGACACAACTTTTTAAAAGTCGAGCTGGCTGAAATCTGGAATCTGGAATCTGGAATTGAGCTAAACTAAACTGAACTAACCTGAGCATTGGAGAATTTGGAGAAACAGAGAAGTCAAAGTAGAAGAAAACAAAACTTACGATTGCAACTACAGTCTACAGCCGCCATATAAGAGCGTTTGGAGTTTGGAGTTTGTAATTCGGAGTTTGGACAACCACATTAAAAGTAAAAGTACACATTGAAAGCCGTAAAATTCACTTGTTTCCATGACTCAAGACTCTAGATTCTTGATTCTAAACCCACATGCTCAATGCTCATACACTTAATGTACACGGAGGAACAAGATGTATCTTACAAATGAATTGAAGGCGGATGGGTAGTTGAAATGAAGTACACCCGCCCGACTTTCACTCTCATATGTATCGTTAGAGATATAAATGAACCTGCACACTGTACATTGTTCGTCTCCATTGATACACAAACAGTTACATATTAGAAATCTATATAGTGGTTGGCTGTGAAGAGTTTGCGGTGTAGAACCATAAAAGTAAATCATGTCCCGACTTGCACACTTTTCTTAACTTGACTGCAATGAAATGTGTCTAGTATCTCCTTTGCTCCGGCCCTGGTACACATTGTACACTGTACATTGTATATTGTGTAGTGCGCAAAGTTTAGAGTGTAGAGTGTAGAATGTAGATCCCGTGTGCTTTTATTACACGTGAAGAGGAGGATGATACAGGAAGAGGAAGTGAGATTCTACTTGTAGCTCTCTTCTCTCTTCAAATGGAAACACATTTTCACTAGTCTATTCAAAGGCTTAAAGTCTAGAGTCTAGATTCCAGAGTCCATATCTCCTTCCTCCTTCCTTTAATTTTCACTCAACCAGCTACAAAATACAAAATACAAAACACAAATACAGTACAGTACACGTGTCTAATGGATTCTCTACTTGTTACTTTGTTCATAAAGTGACCACTCTCAAGTCTCAAGTCTCAACTCTCATGTCGTTATAAAAGTGGAAGATGAACTATCTCCCACAGCCCAAAGCTCCCCCACCACTAAGTGTCTTTTATTATTACTCCGGCTCTTGTTATTATCCTCATCATCAATAATATTCTTCATCTTGTTCAATTTATTTATAGAGCTAACAAATTAAATCTAGAACTTAGAATCTAGAATCTAGGTAATTCCATTTGAAGAATTTGAACATGAAACATCAAATAATATTACACCAGACGAGCATTGTAAGTTTTGTACTTTTTATTGTAAGGAAATTTGTAATTGTTGCTATAGTGAAGATCACAAAAAATCAATATTTTTACAATGTTCCTTACAGAAACTCTTACAACAAAACTTACAATGCCGTACTGGTTCCCCCTTAGTAAAATTGAAAAAGTAAAAGGTTAATAAAATATATATTTTTTTGGAAAGGAAATAAAAATCAATAAAAGCTCACAAGTGAGAAAATGTCTTTTAATATTGTTTAGTCACCATAAGAAGAAGAAGAAGAAGAAGACGAGTATTTAATATTTAGTGTTTACTGTCACCGGGATTTGAAAATTTGAGAAAGAAGAGCTAAACGTTGACAAATAAATAATTCTTGTATTTGATTCCAGACCATTCCATTCCAGTGACTAATGATAATACGGTTTAATGTAGCATTTATGGGGGTTTGTTAAAAGTTAAAAGCTCACCTCGAATCTCGAATTAACTCATAAATTAGGGACAAAATGAATAATTTTGGTTTTGAGCAGGAGAAACAACAACAACGGAGAAGGAAAGCACAAAGCACAAAACGCTTCTTGCCTTTTATACGTAATATTAAAACTATTCCATTCAATGTCCTCAGTCCTGAGTGAAAGAGTGAGGGAATGAACGAGCAGAGTATAATATGCAATCATCACAGTAGACGAAGTACATACCAAAACAGGAAGACAAAGGAGCTGAGAGACACTTGCCGGAAGAGTTTGAGTTTGAGGGTGTATTTAATTTATGACTGTCATTCCAGTTTTATTCTATCTACGTGAAGAGTGAAGAGTGAAGACTGAGGACTGGAGAATGGAGAGTGGAGACACAACATCTTTCAAAATGTATATAGAAACTTGTATTTACAAACGACGAGTCCACGGGATCCAAACTTTTATGCACTATGCATTTTAAATGGTCTAATATTCTATAGTGTACGGTGTATTGTGTATTGTGCATTGTTTATTCTGTATAACTTGGATTGGCAATAGCGAGTAGCATCAAAAACTCTTAGCTCACAGCTCAAAGCCCGCAGCTGCAACTGTCGTCGTCATTACTCAAGATTGGAAAGTCCTTACAACTTACAAACTTACAAGCTTACAGCCTCACGCGGATGAGAGCGCGGATAGACAAAAGACAAACACGTAGCATTATGTCATCACGCTACAAGTTTTGTAGTTCATTCCGACTCATTACCAACCTTAAATTATTCTAGATGCTAGATTCTAGATTCTAGTTCTTCTTCTCATCAGCATTCACATCACAGGAATTTATCAACTCTGTTCTCACTATTAATATCTGTATTTTCATAATAATTGATAATCTTTCATTCAAATCCTCATTCCTTTGTTTTCACACTTTCACGTTTACGTTTATGTTTTCACCCACATTGTACGTTGCACATTTTGTTCCTAAACCTTGACACCTTCAAGCTCAAACCCCAAAGCTAAAAGCTCTTGTTTTTTTATGATCAGATTTTTTAATCTGGGGGAGTTTTGAGTTTGGTGCTTTGTCATTAAGTTTTACATTATCCTGGATTCTGAATTCTGAATTCTAGATTTAAGTCACTCTTAATTTTTTTTAATTTCGTTTTTCAGCTGGTTTCCTCATGTTTATTTTCATGTTTATGGGAGTTGTAGTTGTTTCGACCTTAGAAAAGATAGGAGAAAGAAAAATCCATCGGAAGACAAAGAGAGAAAACGAGAGAGAAAAATCTATTCAAGCACGGGAATTTTCTAACTTTTAATTTCAATGAATGCAACTGGAAAACCACAAGAAAAATTGTGATGGACCGACAAAAATCTATTTTCTAGACTCGAGACTCTGGATTCTAGATTCTAAATTCTAGGTTCCAGATGGAAAACTAGTTAGTCGTGGAACAAAACTGGAATAATGAAAGCCCACGTAAAAATCACAGTTTCTTTATCTCTCTTTCTCTTCCTTCCCACTCATTCCTGTCTCCGTTCTTCTTAATCTTTCATTTCCACTGGATTTTATACTTTCCGTTTGTCTTGCCTCGTGCGCGGTCTTTTTTTGAATCCGAATCTGGAGTCTGGTTGTGTCTGAGTTGACTCGACCTAAATCATTCAAAATGTATATTTTTGGCCTTGTACGTTGTGCCGTTGCACGTGATTCTTTATTCTATCTTTTGATATGCAGACTGCACATTGTATAAATTGTACTTTGTTCAATTCTTAATGCACATCCGTCTCTAATAGATTCACATGCAGAAATGAACGAAATAAGATGCACATTTATAGCTGTACACTCTAGACTCAAGACTCAAGAATCTAGAACCTAGAATCTAGAATCTAGAACCTAGACTCTGGATTTGTAGACGTTTTGGGCATGTGTTAAATTTTATAAAGCTGGATAATAATTAAAAGGTCGACAGTCGACAGTCGACAGACATGTACAATGAATATAGACATATTTTATTCCATTCCTGCTCGTCTCGTTCTTCATCCTACATTTCTGCATGTATGCACAATGTACATGATGTCAGAAAGCACTAGAAAAAAGGAAAAAAACTGGGGGAAGCGCAATTTCTTTTTTCCTCCGTCCCACTCAGGTATGGACCTAAATCTTCATGGACTTGTGAGTTGTACTAAACTTGGTATCCCATTGAAAATGAAGAGTTTCTCTCCTTTTCCCTTCCATTATATTTCCAAAGTCGGTCTACTGTCTACTATCTACTGTCTACTGTCCATGTACTTTGTACTCAACTCTTTTCACTCTTCACTCTTCATTCTTCACTAAGTCAGGAAGCTGAAAGGTTTTATACCTGCATACTACATACAGATTTTTCATTTTGTTTGGAATTTTTTCATCCTTTCCTCTCATTTTTGTACAGACCAGGCAGACCAGAGCAGAAGGCAAACGGCAGACGGAAGACTTTGTGAAAAAAACTAATTTTAGTTTGAGTTGGTTTTAGGCTTTCGACGTGGACGTTTACTTGGAACTGGAACTGGAGTGAGCGTGTAAAATCTTTAAACTAAACGGAATAAAAATGCCAAGCCCTTTCTTCATCTGTAATCTCTCTGCTCGTCCTCAGACTTTCTCCCTTCCTTTGTATACAATTTTCATGCTATCCATCATTTTCCTGCTTTTATTGTTCGTCTACACTTTTCACTGTACAAAATATAGGGTAGAGTGTAGACTGTAGAGTGTACAACAGTAAATAGTTTCCACATCTTGCTCTCATGTCTGAAGCTAAACTATCCTTATTCCAAGTCAAGTCAGAGATAAGTCAAAAATTCAAGTTGTACTGCTTACGCAATACTGCAGCTTGTTTGTACTACAATTTGCAGAATACAGAATGTAGAATATGGAATCATAGAAAGGTTACACAATACACAATGCTCAATGCTTTTCTTACACACTGTACTATATATATTAATGTATGTGAATTACTTAACCCTGCCAATTCCATGAAAAATATATACTCTTTGCACAAATATCTGAAATACTTCATCATTTTTTTCAACATAAAAGTTCCATATTTTTATATTTTATCCTTGAATATTTTTTAAGCTGTCAAAACATTTCACGATTCACGCAAAAATTTTTAAACCTCTGTCAAAATTCCATCCTAGTGTAGCTAGGATATTGTATTTCTCAGAGGGTGATCATTTTTAAGGTTCAGAGTGATAAGACAAGACAAGAACCAGTAAACTACTCTCGATTCCAATGTTCTTGAGCAAAGTACAACTAAACTGGTATAAAAGCGCGAGCATGAGCAAGCAACAAGCAACAACATGTTCTTTTCTAAGTTACTCAGCTTTCTCTGTCAATAAAAAGAAACTTGATGCATCCAACTGGACAAGAACAAGGAACAAAAAAGTAGGGATGATCTAAAGAATTTGCGATTCTCAGAGAGATGGATAATTTTAATTGAGACCGACAAAGCAACTTGTTATTCACATGGTTAGTTGCATTTCAAGTTGCAAACATAGACTTTGTTGACGTAAATCCTGAAACTTTCAGGACTAAAGTTACAGAGGAAACAGAATTACAAAATCCAGAATCTAGAATCTAGAGTTTGGAGTTTGGATTAAATTGGAGTTTTATTCTTCTCTTTGCTGTAAATTGTAGATATGCAGATAACATGTAAAGCTTTCTGTTCACATCTCGTCTCATTCCTCGTAAACAGTTTACCTTGGTTATGTCATTAAAGTAATCAGCTGTTGTTTTCACTTGTCTAGTATCTAGTGTCTAGTTTCTAGTGTCTAGTGTCTTGTGTCTAGTTCATTGTGTATTGTGTTGGTGTGTGATTGTGTGGAGAAAGTAGGAAACACGTGTAATCTCCTCATGTATACATGATATGTATGTAAATAAATTCACAACGTATTCAAATCAAACGGCATAGGACTTGTTGTACATTCATTCGACTTGTATTGTATTTCCTACAGCCGACAACCAACAACCAACAAAGGCAATTCATGGAATAGGATAAGTATTTTACTACATAGTTTGACTATACACAGAGCAGAGATAGCGTCAAAGTGTTTATATCTTTTTCCTCGTCTCTTTCTGTTTCTGTTTCTCTTTCTGCTCTTGTATCTACAATCTACAGTCTACAACGGTGTCAATTTACTGTCGCGTTTGTCAAACGAACCATAAATTTGTCTCAATCATTATCCACGCATCCACAAACTCGCGACACTCTAAACTACAAACTACAAACTCCATATCAGAAGAACGGAACAGTGGAAAAGTGGATGCACGTATAGCAATATGTAATATGTAATGCTGTAGTTTGTAATATGTCAGCGTTAAAAGTTTTCTCTGCAAGTTGCTTCATACTCCATACGCCAGACTCCAGACGACAGCTAATACTCTGATGAAAAAGATGTCTGGATAAAATACCTCGAATTTGTTTTCAACTACTTTTATGTTTAATGAGCAGTAAAATATAAACAATATAAAGTATAAACAACAGCAACTTTCTCGATTCTAGATTCTGGATTCTAAATTCTAGATTCTGAGGAACGATTTAATCTGATTCTCCCACTCTTCACTTTTTCCTCTTTCCGTTAAAGTCGGGTGGTTTCCAGCTTACAATGGAAATGACAAACGACAGTTACGATGCTGTACTTTTCTCTTTTCTAGACGAGTTTTGAATTATGAGAAGCTTGAAGCCCACAAGTTGTTTTTGTTGTTTTTTATTAAGGTTTATTAAAATGATATTAAATCTACAGGTTTAATATCGAACAGACAGACAAATACAAATATTGTGTATATTTTTGTCTGGTGATTTTAAATCGGGAGTCAGGTTTTGAAACAAGTATTTTGTATTTTCACTGTTTGTTAAACCGGCGAGCTCTGGTACATTATTATGAAATTATTTGAAAATTTCCAATGAGCTTTCGAAAATTAGAGTTTAGTTAAAAATCTTCCTTTAATTTGTTTAAGTTTTTCAATAAAAGTGGAGCAAAAACAAAACAAAGCTTGTCAAATTACGAATAATGAGATATGAGTTGATTGCTGCATAAACTGTTGTAGCTTGGAAAGTTTTGTATTTTGTATCGGTCAGAAAATTCAAAATTCAAACAAGGTTTTAATTTCTTACCGGTGAAGGCAATGGATTTGGATTTGGCTTGAATCTCATTAAAAATGGGAGGACTTTATTGTATTGTTTTGAGTTGTAGGAGCTGGAACTGGATTTTATCATCAAGGCCTTGGAATCTGTAACAAAAAAAGAAGATTCAAAAGATTAAGCTTAAAATTTCCACCATTTCTTACGATACAAGTTCTATTTATTCAAAGCCAAAAGTCAACAAATAGATATTTTTTGCTCATCTATAATTTTACATGGATGACTTTTGTATTTTTAACTCTCAACTTTCAAGTTTTCAAGTTTTCAAGTCTCAAATCTCTTGCACATAAAAAGTTGTGTTTTTTTCTCATTCACCCACATTTGAAATTCTTTTATTCTTATAATATCTCTTGCTTTGCTTTTGTTTCATAACACACTTGATATTTTTGCAATTTAACCCGTAACCCTCACCCTTTCACTGTTTTGTGCTCTTGTTTTCTGCCTCAACAACCGTTCTATTTTTGCACACACAAAATAAATTAAAATGATAGAATGAGAGATGAAGAAATGAAATGAAAAATAAAATAAAAGTGGATGATTAATTAAATTTCTTTTTTTGTTCAAAAAATTGTAATAATGGGTAAAATATGCAAATGAGAGCTTTCAAGATTGTTTCCAAAGGGCAATAATTTTTATTTGTATATTTTCTCACATGTAAAATGTAAGCACAACTCTTCTTCTTTTGCCCACTCTTTCTATATTTATATTCAATTTTCTCTACTCTCTACTCTACAGATATAGAACTCACACACACTGCAAGTTGTATATGAATATGCATATGCATTCTTCTCATGTACTTGGCTCGAGTTGAGTTGAGTTGAGTTGGTGAGTTGAAAATTCTCTTGGATATTCAATTTTCTGTCCGTTTCATTTAATGAGAAAGGAAAAGACGAGGACCAAAGTCTACTTTCAAGAGTTGTGCTTCTCCTTGAGCCTTGAGAAAAATAAAAGCATTTTTATTGTGAAAAAGATAGAGTGAAGAAAAAATGATTTGAAATTTAAATATGAAGCACATGGAGTATGGAGCACGGAGTAAGTGTGCAAGTGTAAGGATGGAAAAAAGACAAGTGGACTATTCATGAAATAGCATAGCACCAGTGGAATCTCCAAGCATCATTAAAGAAAGCAGAGAGAGAAATTATATGTAGTATGGAGTATGGAGAAAAGTGTAGAACAGAGACAGAAAAAAGGTCGAAAATACCGAGATGTCTACGATATACGAATGCGATGAAAGAAAAATACATACCGTATGAACAAAAAGAAGCAGAAAAGGGAAAGCGAGAGAAATTTTTGAGAAAATGAAAGAAGAAAGAGAAATCAGAGAGAAATATCCAACGTCTTTCCTTCCAGATTACACAAAAGAATGATATTTGCGAGTTGCATTTTTATGACTAGAATCTAGGATATAGACAAAGATATACATAGAAGTGAGTTATATCTATAGAGTAGATATAACTGTACTCTGTAGTGATATGGGAATGAGGACGACAGTAGACAGTAGATTCTCATCACTTTCTTTCCATCTATCTCCACTCTCAATGCATACATTGTGGCTCACATACCTGAGCCACGTCTCCGTATATATACAAAATATATTCTAGATTCTAGACCGAGTATAGAGTATCTACTTAAGTATTTCTGGGGAAGAAAAACTAAACTAAAGGGAAAGAATGGATGAAGAAAAGACGGTGAGGAAGCGATTGTTCATAAAAATTGCTCGAATCAGTGGGTGGATGTGGATGAGTACTGACTACAGTATACGGTAGGAGACTAGGACTAGTAAAAGACGAGGAGGAAAAGAAAACCTTACTCTTGAATTTCCACCTCAACAAGAGGATGGCACGAGGAAAAAAACTTGCTTCAACTCCAAACTCCATACTCCATACTCCATCCACATTATGCATGATGCATGATATAAATGGATGAGGAGGAGAATATGCACGCTCTGTGTGGAATCGGTCATATCTCGGCTCTCTTCTATACTCTGGGTTCTGTGCTTGCAAGATTTCACTGTTTAATCACATTTTCCTCCTGCCTTTCTCGTCTTCTTTTCCTTTTTCTTTTTCGTCTTGGTCCTCAAACTGAAACTCAAGCTCATCTTACGTTGGGGAAAAACTAATATTATATGTCCGGAGGAAAGATTTCTTATTTCTTCTTACATCAATGTATCTATCTGTCTATCTATCCATCTTTCTACCTATAGTAAAATGTTGAGGATCTACGCTCTTTTTTACGTTGATACGCAGGAAAATTCATACATCCACAAGACAGTAGACAGTAGACAGTAGTGTGTAGTAATAATAGTTGACTACATTTACTTTCACTGTCGTCTTTGTGAGTCCTCTACATTCTACATATTATTTTACTGTGAGCTCTGAGTGGTTCTAGATTCCAGGTTCCAGTTTCAGTCAGTTCAACTATCATTGGATTTTCCCGGTTTGAGTTGTTACAGTTTTATTCACTACTTGTTTTACTTTCGTCAGCTCTCTCTGTCTTTGTCTCTATTTCTGTTTCTGTCTATGTTTAGATGCATATATCTCTGTATATATACTGCAGTATACATTTCACTTTTCCAGCTGAGGCGTTATACACTATACACTACACACTGTGCACTATGTATCTATGTATATACTTATGTACATCTCCTCTTCATCTTCATCTTCATCTGTCTCTCATGATTTCTTTCAACGTTGTACAGTCTACAGTGTAGAATGAAGAAAGTCTGGGAATGTGGAACAGATTCTTTCTGTGTTTTTTCTTGTATTTTTTCCTGGAAATTTTCATGCAATGAACCACCAAGAATGCTGTGCTAGACGTATGTTATGCAATGTTATGCTATGTTATGCTATGTTATGTTTTCTTATGTTTTGTTATCTATGTAATGTAATGTAATGTTACGGGATGTTGTTATTTTACTCTCTTTGTTACTTTTTCCTACAACCTGGTTATTGTATAATACATTGTACACTGTACACTGTACATTGTACATTCTACATTGTTTGTACGTCATGAAAAATAAAATGAAATAAAAGTTTTTCCAACGGAACCTACGAAATTCTTTAAATGGCTTTTCATGCCGGTACATGTTATATGTATCTACAATGTACAGTGTACGATTTACATGGAAAAGACGTAGTACACTTCTCAGATATCTTTAAGAGAGAAGAAGACTACAACAGAACAGAGCAGACGGCCGAAATGAGAGAAGAAAAGAAATATGGAAGGAAATAATAAGAGTCTCCAGTTTCAACTTGTTCTAAATAAATTTCTTATTTTCTTTTGTAATCTGCGTCCGAGAGATGTAAAATGTCTCGAGTCTCGAGTCTTGAGTCTCTAGTCGTGGAAAAACTTGTTTGCGGGCATTCTTTTTCCTTTTCTTCTTCTTCTATCCGTCCCTATTCCTTCCTTCATGTATTTCTCATGAAGGATTTCTTTAATTTTTGTTTCATTTATTCACCCAACGAGCCTTTCAATTAATTTTAACCATTTCATTTAAAACAATTGAAATGATTTAAATGTAAACGTCTCAAAGTTTAATGGGAAGAGTGCGTGTCTCGTTAGTCATTACAATTTACAATGTTTATCCTGAAGAAGCAAGAAGGCGGAAAGAAGAAGAGCACAATTTGTCCTTTAATTTCCATGCGCCTGCACTTATAACTTTAGAATCTAGAATCTAGAATCTGGATCTAGATTGAAATGGTGAAAATTGTAGGCAGGAATTCCGTCCGTTTCTTTGCATAACTAATGTATTTAAAAAAAGACGTACAGACGTATCTAGGACTTTAATTTAGGCTTGAGAAATCACTCAAGACTCCAGACTCAAGGCTCAAGACAAATCCACTCAAGGACGTCATACTGATCCACATAATGATAATTTTGCATTTTTGTATGATCGAGAACGGAAAGAAAAGATACAGGATGAAAAGGAACATGAATTTTACCGTGGTTCACTCGTTTATTTTGCGGAAACAACAGATGTCGTGTCATTATTTCATAGCAAATGGTTTCTAAATCAAGCAGAGTTTGGTGTTTGGTATAATAGTTATTATTCGTGTGTTACACAATTTTAATAATTCGAATTATGTACACTGTACATTGTACATAGAAAAAAATGATGCAAATCCTTATTCATGTCTCAAATGCTCATTTTTGAAGAGAAACCGGATTGAGTTTGATTTGACTTTGACACAAAGGGTTTTGAGTTTGGAGTTTGGATTTTGGATTTTACTTTGATTCCTTTGTTCATTCCAAAATAAATAAATTTCGTTTCTAGAAACTAAAAACCAAAAAATGATCAAAGGATAACAGTCAAAGCCTCTCACTTAAATTTTTCACACAACAAACAACAAAAGTGAATAACTGTAAACACTTTGTCCTTGTCAACTTTTAACAAGACAATAAAAACAATCAAAATCAAACCATGATTTAAAATTCAAACAGAAAACAGATCATCATTAACGTAATTAGAATCTTCATCAGTCCACAGTAGGGCTCGCCATTTTACAACAAACTTCGAAAAATTAAAGCGACACCCCCTCAAATCGTTCCTATTGGTGTAA
>JAQGBH010002380.1:0-24833 GCA_034698265.1 Sminthurinus aureus | reverse complement strand
ATATTGGCGCGAAATTTGAACACTGGCGGGAAATTTGAAATGGGTGGATTCGAATTTAGCTTACTCCCTAAGCAAATTCTTCAGAAATTTTCCGCCACATGGTGGCGGGGTACGGCTAGTATGAATATAAATTGTACAGGGTACATGGTACATGTTTATATCATTCACAAAAATGAATGCAAATGCACATGAATAATACTTTTCTCGAAGAATAATGAGTCAAGTTGTAAAATATTCATAAGGAAAAAACTACATGTAAAAGTTGTACATTTACAAATTACACTTACAAATCTACGTGTATTCTTCATGTTCCTGTTTGAGTCTGTCTGACTACGACTACTTACTACTGAACACTGAATGTTGAATACTGAATGTTCTTTATTTTGTGATGATATATACTCTCAGCACTATATAAATTCCTCCTTGCATTCATCTCCATCTTCCATATATTACTACAATTTTGCACAAAACAAGACTCAAGACTCAAAACTCAAAACTCAAGACTCGAGAGTCGCGACTTGGACTCAAATAATAAAATGTTCTTACCATTTCTCTACAATTATTTTTGCATTTTCCACAGCTCATTCCTCAGCTTTACTAGATGACAAGAGAGACAAGTATATTATTTTACATGATAACCAGAATCTACAATCTACAAACTACAGTCTAGAATTTAGAATCTAGAATCTAGAGACCACGGACAGACCAGAGCAATAAATAAATGTAGCCTATTTTTTGTACCCAGTTCTATTTCATCTGTTTTACCTATATCAGCTTACAGCTCATTTATAAAAAGTTTTCTTTGCACACACAGTCAAAGCCAAAGCCAAAGCCAAAGTCAAAGTCAAGGGCAATGCCTCAAACTTGGACTTGGAGTTGGATTTGTAGTTTTCAAGACAAGGTGTTGTCAATGCGTAATATATTATAAATGATAAATGTTGAATCTTGATGTTGTTTCCAAGTTTTTGAGACCAGTTTTAATGTCCAATGCAAATGTCGATTCTGATTCTGCTTAGTTTATGTGAGTATTGTATGAGAGATTGTGAAAACGGAAAGTTGCGGGAGAGGACATGAAAACGAAAACATGGGGCATCGTGAGCTGAACTGTAATGTAGAATGGAGAAGTAGAAACTTAAAGAGAGATAGATATAGAGAAATGATTAATGAAGTCGCAAGTCTATCGTTGTCGTTGTCGTTGTCTTGATTTCGGTTTCAGTCCAAGATTCACTCGTCAAGACAGTTCATGTCTTGACGTGTAAAACTGGAAAAGAATTTTATTATTCCTTTTAAATGAACGCTCACTCTTTCTGTCTCTGACAGTTGGTTTCTCAAATTGTACAATGTACAATGTAGAATGCAAAGTGTAGAATGCAGAATATAGAGTGTAGAATGTAGAGTGTAGAATACAGACAAGATCAATAGAATATATTAGGATGAAATATTTACATAAATACATGGACACAAAGCGCACATCATCACGTCGTCATCATCAATGTCATACACATAATAGATAGCTATGCTACGATATATTCTGTAATAAAATACAATGCAATACAGCACAATGCAATACAATGCTATAATAACCAATAATACATAAAGAAAGGTAAATATCACCATCAAGCTTCAAGCATCAAGTTGAACTGGAGAAAGGGAACTGGAAAACGAGATAGAATACACATGGAATTTTCACAATAATTCCATCCACTTCTACATCATTTCCATTCTCTTGTTCATTATTCCTTGTTCATGTGTACTTTGGATGCGTATTGTGGTGCTCGTAACATGAGGCACAAAATCCTGTGAATTGTAGAATTGTAGAATTCTACAACTTTGTACAACCACCTAACACACATGTACAAAGGGAATTGCTACTGTCTGTTAAACATCATCATCATCACCACCACACACATGTAACATGTACAAAATATAAAGTGTAAAATATAATATACACTTGAAAAATTCCTGTACCTTCCTCCGCATTCTCCTTCTCTCCCGTGGTTTGACTACACATAAATATAAATATCTGCACATATCTGCATAAAGTATAATGTATAATATACTTCATTATATAATCGTCTGTGCAGTCCATTTTCCATTCTCTATTCACAATGGCTGACAATATACAAAGAGTGTCAAGAGTGTACGATGTAGAGTGTACACTGCACTTGATTGTATACATGTAGAAATGAAAATGAAAGTGAGAAGAAGAAGAAGGACGAGTTCTGTCGCTCATCCATTCACCCATTTATCTATTTATCCAGTTCTGCAAGTTTTCCGCGTAAATGTACTCTACTGCATTGTCTTCCATCACATTAGTATTAATATTAGTATTTTGAATGTGCGTAAGTACATTCAGTCTACTCGCCCTCTCGTAATCATCTCTCGTAGTCTCGTGTAGTCTCGTCTACATAATCATAAGTTAAGGTGTCTTCCCACATGGAAAATTCGCATGTTCTCATCATCATTATCAGTATCAGTATCGGAATGATTACCTAAACTCTACGCTCTACACACCGACTCTCATCGAATCACATCCACAAACATACATCAAGCATAAAGAGAGAGATCTGTAGGTGTGCAGGTGTCAAGATATAGCAATAGCTATAGCCATATATATGATATATGATATAGATGTAGGTAAGGTGCTACCTGCTGGCTAAACGCATGGAAAGCCACAGCTTCATGTCATAAAATAGAATGGAAGAGCAGAGAACAGGAGAGAACAAAAGTACATGGAGGAAAAGAGTATTCTAGATTCTAGATTCTAGATTCTAGAACGGAATAGTAGATTACCATTGTGTGCTTTGAGCTTAAAGTATACAATCAAAACTAGTACTGGAGCTGGAGTTTGAATTTGAGCCTGGTGGCTACCAGTGATTTACATAAGATCAAATGGTGTTTGCCTACAAAATGAAAAGTGAAATACAATGATGAATATTGATTCTTCAAAGAAGTCCAGACCACACACACCACACCAAACCATGCCAGATCACATATATTCACACACAAACACAGACAAAGAAGGAGAAGAACAATGTCCAATGAACAGCTCAGTCTGTAGTCTGTAACTTCACACTGTGGATGTGTGGTAGATAATTTATACCTATTCATCTACATACACTGCACATTACTATTGCTTATGCACAATGTACATTGTACAGTGTACAGTGTACACGCTATAAATTTAATAACGTCAACGATTTATTTATTTGAATTCATACAAATGCAAACACCAAACACCAAACAACAAATATCAAATATCTAATACAACTCCAACTCAAACCCACTTTTTCTACTAAAATCAAAGAGAATGGTAAAGAATTTTTTATTCTTTACTCTTTACCATTTCATTACAAAGGTACTAGGAAAGCTTGTGGGGCTTGAGGGCTTTTCTTTCATCTTTTCCCTGTTTCAGCATCCTTATCAAATTACATGGGTAATAAATGTACAGTGTACATTGTACCTGTACAAAAACAGGAAAAATGATGATGCTCAATGCTCAATGCTCAAAGCCCAAAGAGCCTCATTTAAAATGTTTTTCATATAATTAGCTACTATTTTATCAGGAGGGAGTTGGATAGAGTTTAGAACATGAAATATCTGTATATTGTTGATATTCATCTCTACTCTATTCTCTTTAGAGTTTAGAGTTTAGAGTGTACAGTGTATAGTGGAGAAACACGCATGAATATCAACAACAAAACGATTTCCGTTTTGGAGCTTAGAGCTTGGAATTTTCCCCTCACTCGCGAATTCCCTGGGTACACATTTCAAAGGATGAGGAAACCCTGGACGGAAAAACGAAAACGAGCTAGTTGTTTTGTCTTGGTTTGTTTTGTTTTGTGGTGCGAAAGGTAAACAATAGTTTTACCTAGGATAATGTAATGTAATATAATAGGATACAATGGATTCAGCACAATATTTATTGTACCTCCTTCCCTCACAGCGCATTCATTATTCCTGTCAACGCGGATCCTTGATCTGATCTTTCTTATCGCCTTCTCCTCCTCCACCTCTGAAAATTGTAATTTATATCAATCACCCACCTGCTCCTGCTAAGAATGAAGTGGACTCTGAACTGCTGCAACATGCAAAATCAAAGATATAAAATATATAGATATAATTCATGTTTCAAATTTTGAGTGGGTGCAATCTCAATCACATTGTTGTAAATTAGAGACTAATGTGAAATGTAATTCACTGTTTATTATATTTATATTTATCCTCAAATTTCACAGAAATCAAACTCTTAAATATTCAACTGTCACCCGTTGTACCCATTGTGCCGCAAAGTACACAAGTCTTTTTTGACAACATGAAATACCTATTATTTTAAGCTTGAGATGGATACTTGAGTCTTGAGTCATGATTCTTGATTTTGTATCCGTAATTGCGGAGGGTAAATTTGATTGACAATAAAACTTGTAAGTGGACGCGGATGCGGATGTGCATATTAATGTTCATGTTAATATTAAAATTGCAATTAATTTGTAATACAATCATGATGGAGTTCAATTTTTGGCTGCTATAGTGTGCAAACTCAGTTTCTGAATTTCTCTGGATCAAATCCCGAATCAAGTACAATTATCAGGAAAATATCTACGCAGGACTTGGGTTTTTGTAGTTGGTCTGACCTTCCTGCTCCAAATTTGGTGATGACGTGTTACGTTTGATTTGGTTTTGATGGGAACAAAAACATCTGTCTCTGATTCGGGTTCTAGTTTTAGTTTTGTTCTCACTGTTGGAATCTGTGCCATCCTAATTTTACGGTATTTCTGGCAAGAAATCTAAATCTACAAAATGCATATTGTCTTTGAAATATTTTGGAATAACATTTATTCCGTTTAGAGTTCATTAAAAGCTTATAATAAGCGAAAGGGAATTTCTGTAAGCCCCGCAATCAAAAAATCTAACTACATGTGCAATGTTGGAATTGTAGAATTAAGAAAAATTTCTCAGTTCCTTGATCTTGGATCCTCGATCCTCGATACATGAAATATGGGTAAGCAATAAATCATTCAAAGATGTCTAGATTCTTGATTCTAGATTCTCGAGTCTTGAGTCTTGAGTCTTGAGTTTTGACTATAACCATCGCATAAGATTTGAGAATTGAGTTTTGAGTTTGTAATCTCGCAACGAAAACTTGTATCATTAGTATTGCAAAAAATATGTGTATTTGCAAAAACCAGCATCTAGTAAAATGTGCTCTGTTCACTACATTTTACAATGCACTGTGCATGTTTAACGAAATTATGATGGAACACATTTCGTTCGACATCCAACATGAATTCCACAGTTGTATCTTCTAGATACATGAGAAAAATACGCTTGAGCCGAGTGGAAAAAATCAAAATCAAAAGTCAAGTCAATGAAAAATAAATCACACCACGTTTCCTCTCATGTTCACAAGTCACAAGTCAGCTCAAGTCAAGTCGAGTAAAGTAAAGTCTAACACATTTTTTGATAGTGTTTGACTAAGAAGTTGAGAAAAAATCCAGTGTGTAGAGTCTACAGTGCGGAATCTAGAATCTAGAATCTACTTACTTACAGAGTTTACGGCCTCTGAGCAAGGGAGCGCAAATCAAGCCAACTCAATTTGTAATTTGCATTCCTCACGAAATTCTAAGATTATATACCCATTACCCATTACACTTGGTATAGCGTTGAATGTTGAATCGCATTACTTTACATTGGAGGACATGGCATATGCTGTGTGTACTCCGGAATGGAATCCAGCAAGATCCAAGTTCTTCATAATTACTTTTATTGCTCCTTCAAACTATCCACAGTCTATAGTCTAGAGTCTAGAGTCTCCAATCTACAATCTACAAACTACAGCCCCCAGTTGTCGATGAACGTAGATGGTAGATGTGACTATAACTACAAATTGGAATATGGAATCTAGAATCTAGAATCTAAAATGTAGAAACTAGAATCTAGAATCAAGAACATGGAGTGCAGTCTTGGTCTTCAAATCTCAACCAAGAAATGTGTGTAGAGGTTACGGTGGCGTTGCATGTTCAATGTTGATTCCATTCCTTCTTCTTTGTATGTCTTCACAGTTTACACAAACTTGGAAAAAAAGATGACATTCTCTCATTTTACTGGAATTGGAAATATTCAGAGTCCATTTTTTGTCTTGCACACTGTCAAATATTTTTCCAAGTTTTTCATTGTTTCAACAGTCTGCAGCCGGAGTTTGAATTTTTCCCATTTTTATATTTTTATGCTACACTCCAGCTGAACTGTCTTGCACATTGTGTATTGTGTACATAGATAAATACATTTCTGTACATGCACATGCATTCACATTCGTATTTGTATTCGTATTCGTATTCGTATTCACATCCATTTCCATGCTTATTTTCACGCATATCATCATCAGAAATGATGGTAATGATAATCATAATGGTGATAATAATGGTGATCGTAATAAGCATTTACAGCTTCAAGCTTTATCTGGTGTTTCCATCTGCACAAATATGAAGGCAGGTAGACTTGTAGTTTGTACTTTGTACTTATGTTTCTATATTCCATAGCATCAATTATACAAATTCTGTGTCCAGTTTCCACCACGTTGTGTCTAGTGTCTTTTAGGCATACTTTTATGCGTATAAAATTCAAAATGTAAATGTTCATCCTCCACGTTTGAAGGTTTGAATTTTGAATCGTATTAATGTGATGGGAAATAATAGAAGAAATGCGCAATTATACTCACACTTGCACTCACATTATGTACTCTAACGCAGCGCATCCTCTTCCATCCTCTTCATGTGAATAGTCAAGAGGCATTGGAATAGATAGGAAAGGGAAAAGATAAAAGATGATGATGGATATTATCCAAGCAATAGTTGGGCATTTTCTCGTTAGAAAGGTGGGTTTGCATTGCTATCTCACTAAATACTAAATACACAGCATAACTAACTAGGAACTAGTTTGCTGTATTTTGTGTGTGAATTCCCTCGTGTGCGTCTACAATGTATAACATACAACATACAGTAAAATGTTGTGTGTGAGTATGTGAGTGTGCGAGAGTGCAAGTGTGTATAATGGGTGCTGGATACTGGAAACACAAGCTGGAAAAAAATTATGTAAACTGATATACAATATACAGCTTACGATATAGAGTATAGAGTATAGATTTTCATGAAAAAGGAAACTGGTTTCCCTTGGAATGTTCGTCTCTATATTCTATATTTGTACATGTATGTAAAAACAATGCAGTCAACATCTGCTATAGCATTAAGCATTAAGCATGGAGAATAGAGCATCAAACATCATCAATACTTGTGAATTTAGGAATCGTCTGTCTCTTGTTTCCTTAGACTTGGACTTGGGATTAGAATCTTACTCTCCTTCTTGACTGCGTTATGTGTGTGAAATAAATGCGTGTTTTTGCTGGACTATGTGCGCAGTGCGTACACAAAAGTAATGATAATTATAATGATGATGATAAAAGTCAATGATAGTTTTGGTTTGCCGTGGTTTGGTTTGGTTTAGTTTTTTTGCCTCCTTCTGCTTCTTCTTCTTCTGCTTCTTCTCCGTCTAGTTGTCTATCGTCACTTATTTAATATTCATGTTCATAATTCCCTGTGTACAACTTTTATCAATATTAACGCATTAGAAATGAAGTACAATGAAAAGTATGGACATTTAACATTTACTTACTGCTACATTGTACATTGCCCATTGCCCATTTGCGTATCAACGTGGACACTGGACACTGAACACTGAATAAACTGAAAGAGGAGATAAGTGCTATAAAACAACAGCAAAAAACAAAATACAAAACACAAAACACAAAACGCAGTAATGTGTAATGATAAACTGCAAAAACAGGCTGAGATCAAGAGCAAGAACAACGGCCAGAGTCAGAGCAAGAAAATCAAGGAAAAGTCAAGTAGCCGCAGTCAAATCATATAAAGATCATGGAACATCAAACATTTTTATTACCTTTTCCATATGTTCAAGAAGGCTCACTAAACATCCATCTCATACCATGTCTTTAGTCTCTAGTATCTAATCCATATCTATAAAAACTGTATGTACAATATACATCAAAATTTGATACTATATTTTTTAAATATGCTCGTATGTACTTACATACAAAGTTGCAATTGATATTCAGTTCATCGTCCAGTGCATGAAAAACGCGTCTTTTAAATGAAATAGTTATGTAGTTTGGTTGCTTTACCTTTTGCCAACAATTCCACCAAGTTCCAAGTTCACGCATTAATTTGTACCTACTCAAACAACTTGAAGACAGCGAAAGACGTCTTTGATTGTGGATAGGGAATTGTAACATGCTTAAGGGAATGTCGGGCAAAAACACAAACATTTTACAACCTCTTTTATCAATATTCATACATATGCTTATACAGTTTACCATTCTCCATTCGGCATTCGGCATATCTCCAACTGTTGGAGATTGGAAATTGGAAATTGGACACACACGCACTTACCACCAAATCCACTTAAAATCTACTCCACTCTACTGTGTGGACTGTGAGCTATCAAAAACATTTTTGGTCATCCGTTTGCACTGACCATTTTAATTTTCATATCAAATATCAAATATCCAGTCTCAAAATTAAAAGGACTTGTAAATGATACTTCAAAATGTAGGCAATTTATCATCACCGACATGTTTACAAAAACGGAGAAAATACAAGTTCCAAGTTAACTCTATTCTCTGAAAACTCGAAACAACCCTAAGCAAAATCATTAATTGTTTTCATTTCATTCAGTCTCTTCGCTTAATTGCTCTTAAGATGCGATGCGATGTGATTTGATGTGATGTGATTTGATGGGACGCGTTCATTAACAAGAGAGGAGGACTCAAAAACTGAAAGCAAAACTGAAAAGGAAAATGAGGAACAAGAGGAATGAATTATCACACGAACCAGACAAAAAATGATTCTGCCTACTCTACTTGACGTTGACATTGGCATTGACGCTGAGGCTTCTTAGTTCTTACACTTTTCAGCTCAGCTAGACTTGACTTGGCATCCGCCATTCACACAGTCAAATGTCTACCTGAACTTGAACTTTGACTTTGATTTTGACTTTGTCTTGAGTCTTGAGCATCCATCATTCTATCAATTCGCCCTGTGATAATTCCTACACATTTATCATCTCCTGCCATAAGCAGATGCTCGTACAGTTTTTCCCTCACATTTCCTTTTGACTCGTAAAAAACCGCCAAGTATCAAATGATTAAGATGCATTTTTCAAAGTTTCAACAAAAATCTCCAGTTTTACTTACACCTCGTATCTGATTTTCTCATATTTATTCTCACATGGAAAATCCACTGACCAGTAGAACTTTTTGGGGCTTTTGTAATTTTGAACATATTTGGAATATTTTTATCCGAGAATCTTGCAAACTGGGGAATCTTTTTCCAAAACGAAATTTTACAGATTACTGAAAAAGGCGAAAAATAAATGTTCATAATCTGATGGTTGATATCCAATATCCAGTATCCAGTATCCAGCGCTTGATTTTTGATGTCGATATCCACATGTCTTAATTTGTATTTGCATTAAAAGGGCTACGTAGAGTAGATACTAGATACTAGATAATACTTGTGAAGAACAAAAAACCCGACATGTTGAGATTCTTCTCTTCTGAATTCTGTATTCTGCATGAAATTACGAAGCCGTTGACCGGTTGACTGCAGGGAGAAATAAAAACAAAACAAAAAACATGGTTTAGTAAAAAAACCATGTAACTACGATATCTAGTTGGATTGAACATTGAACAATGAACATTGAACTAATGTGCTAACATCTGACATGTGTTTTCTATGTTGTGTTTTCTCCTTGTTTGACATTCTCAAGTCAGTTGAAAGTTTGATTCGATTATTCGATTATATTATGTAGCCAGCTATTATCAATTCTCCGACTCCGACTCCGGCTCTTTAATACACAACTGATTATCATTATCATATTATATCGTGTTTCTAAATTTTGTGGCAAGAGAGAGAAAGAGAGAGAAGGAGAGAGAGAGATCATTGTATTAAATCTTGTTCTCTTTTCGTTTCTACAGATTACAAAGCCCACTTACTCACTTGTCCGATATATCTATACATCTATACTCTGTACTAATTGTAGCTGGAAGATAAGAAATATCTACAAAGTACACTGTACACCTTACGAACTGCAAAACAAGGAGATGACTGTTGAGTTTCCAATTGAAATTAGATTTGGAATTTGAATGAGCACAAAAGGGATTGAATTAATAATGAAAGAGAGAAAGAGCGAGAGACAGAGAGAGTAGGAAAAGTGATTGGGTTCTCTCAATTTGAATATCCATTGCACAGTGTACTGTCTAGAGTCTAGATTCTAGATTCTACAGTCTACAATTCTCATCCTGTTTCTTCACTTGAAATCGCGTCTGATGCTCCTTCCTTCTAATCTGAGGATTTAGATTGCCGCTCCTGATAGCGATAAGTTTGGCTATAGGTTATAAGTATATTCAGCTGGATTTTTAGTATGTCTAACCACTTTATCGTTCTGTGTTCTGTTCAATGTACAACATATGCACAACATTATAAGACCAAGATCATGTACAAGAAAATAAAGGAAGCCCTTTTTATCCATCCTCCATTCTCCATGCAAAATGATGGTGCTGCTGATGACAAAACCAGAAACATGTTCAGTGTTCAATCTTCCTTGCTCCAGACTCCAGACTTCAGAGTCTAGGGTCTAGAGTGCAGAGTGATGAAGTTTGTCTGTAGAAAATCATCTTTAGAAGCCCCACGTATAAAATGTATATTACTAATATTTCTGGCATGTACAAATGAGACAGTTATTACTCGTCATATCATATTCATGTTGGTGGTAACGGCAGTTTTGCTATTGTACTTGTATTATTCATCAGTTGTATTGGATCAGATCATAAACGAAATGCTAGTATAATATGTATGAGTTTATGAATTTTAACATCTACAGTAGGTTTTACTGAAAACTGAAAATCCCTCTAAAACTTTCTATACTCCATATTCTATACTCTACACTCTACAGACAATAATAAAATGAAGATGAGCAATGAGCAACATATGAATTTTGCAGATTTTCCATGGAAAAAAATGAAAATGATTTTCTCGGAACAGGACCTAATTCTAAGTACAAAATTACAATATGGTAGGAGTAAAAGTAGCTTAGTATTCAAGAGACTTGCGTTTGTAAGTAGAGAGAAGAAGAGTAGTGAATAGTACCGACGGTTTGGCTCTACGACTCTAGATTCTAGTTGTAGATTCTCAAGTTGATTTAACTTTAAGCTCTAAGCTCATTGGATTACTATTTAAATACAGAGGATTTGAATTTCAAAGCTTCATTTTAACTATGAGAAAGATAAAGTTATATTATTTGGATTGAATTTCAATCTCAATCTCAAATCGCAATTCTCAGTTCTCGATTCTCGATTCTCAATTCGTACTCATCCTGCCAATTCAATTTTCACTTTTCATTCCTAGAATCTAAAATATAGAATCTAGAATCAAACGGGCAAGTTGTTGTTTCCTATTCCTCTGTACAAAATGTACCATATTTTTATAACCGTTTACAGATTTTGTGGTAAACTCTCAAAATTCAAGCATACATCATGTATACATATGCATATATGCAGCATAATCATCAATTTTGCTGTCCTACTCACAAGTTAGTTTTAGTTTTACTAATATGGTCACTGTTCAATATAATCGCAGGAAAAAGAAATACTTGACCATTTTAAATTTTGAATTGGCTCTAGGTAGCTACAGATGAGAAACCATCCGTGTTTATAATTTACTGTACTTACTATGTCAAAATGCTTCCATGTTTCATGCTCCATGGTGAGATCTGGGAGGTCCCTCAAAATGCTGTAGTAAAATTTGTCTGTCAGAAAGACAGTAGGAAGTAGATAAATTTGCATTCATTGAATTTTTTGTATGGAATATGGAGAAGAATGACAATAAAACATGGGAAGTGAAGCGGAACAGAGTCAGATCGGATTTTGAAGTGCACTTGCATTTTTGATGCGAGTTGACTTGCAAAATCCTGAGCCTGATTGTGCGTTTTGACTGTTGAATACAGTAAAATTTATTATACAGTGTCAACCCAGTCACAGGTAGAATGTAGAATAAAAGCTTTTCCGTTGCAAAATACATGAACGTAAAGTATACAAAATTGTGAAACGAGGATTGTCCGTTGTATACGCGACTGTAGATTGTTGATTGTTGTTGACTGGTTCACTTGAACATACCTTGACAATTACAAATATCCAAGAATGATACAGGGAAAAGATAAGAGATTGACTTTTCTTTGCAAAATACAAAGCACAAAATACGGAGTGAACAGCAAGTCCTTTTATGGAATTGTCCTTTTACACGCATACTTACAACCATCAAACAAACATCCAAATCAGAGTCAGCATCTACATCAACATCAACATCAGTCACCAGTCGTCAACCACAGTTTATACTTGTTCAATGCATCTTGGTACATGTAAATGCCCTTCCATTACATATGTAATAGTACTTTAAATTTAACATGCATTCGCTCACTTGCGTTGTGAAGGATTCCAATGCTTTCAACACTAAACTTTTCTCACTCATGATTCACGATCATAGAAATGGACAAGTTTACACATCGTGTATCGTGTATCGTGCTTACATTTGGTGTGTACTATGTATAGCTGGCATCTGCCTTCATTTATTTGTGGAGATGAAGTCAGGTTTAAAATTTCATATTTTTCCCTCCATGAAAACTCATATGTTTATTATGTAAAAACAGTGTAGAATTGTACAAGACATTGTTATTGTTCACGTGGCTGACTATGGTCGTATGGACTATTCTATTTTAAGCCAGTTAGCTCTCTATCACCATCAGCCATCAGCCATCAGCCAAAGAACTTTAAATGGATGGAAAAAATCCTCGCTGACTCGGACTCGACCTCGGCCTCGGACATGAACTCTTTACTCCCAACTAATGATCATAATAATGATCATGTCCATGCTTCGTGTTTCGTGTTCCATGTACACAAAAGTAACCAAAACCAGAACCAGAGCAAGAATGGAGATGAGAGATGAGAAACAGGGAAGAAAAAAAACAATAAACCCAAAAGAAATGTTTTAATGACTAGTCTGAGTGTGGCTTTGTGTTTAGAGTTTAGAGTTTAGATTTTAGAGTTTTGAATTTAGAGTTAGTTTAGCTTAATATTAAAGCTTGACATGAATACACATTAAATGACTGCAGTGTTCACTGCTCAATGCTCAATGTTCAAAACTCCGTACTGAGACGACAGAGGAGAGGGAGACAAAATATCTACATATCTACATATTTTTTCCACAAACTTATGTAGCATTCAGTAAAGCACATGCAATATAATACAAAAGCCAGGATATCTGTGGAGTTGTTTGAAAGACGGAGGAAAAAATCATTATGAGTCTAGATTCTAAAATCTAGAATGTAGAGTCAAGAGTCAAGACAATGATGAAAAAATGCACATAATGGGGGAATTTATAATGTGCGTATATCTGTAGTCTGTAGTGTTCAGTATACAGCATACAGTGTACACTGAACATTGCGGATTGAGCACCCACCAATTTATTTATGTTTGGTAGTCGTCGTCGTTGTACTTATATTAAAATACAGAATAGGAAATGTAGCTCATTACTCTCCGCATCCTTGTGTATTGTAAGTCATTTCACCCTATGGAAATTAGGATGGAACTTAATAATAATAAACGTAATAAGTGCACATTTGCCAAAGGAACTAACCAAACCAAACCAAGCAGAAACCCACTTCATAGATACATATGCACAAAGAACTTGGATCCATCTATATGGACTATGGACTACAGACTATGGACTGTGAATGAGTGAATGAATGAACATTTCCTTTTTACTCGCTGTATTTCTTGGGGGAACAATTTATCTGGAAAATTTATGTAAAATTTAAGCACACTTCACTCTATCCGTCCCTTCGTCAGCTTTGAGCTAACGAAGGAAGTAATCTGATGAAATGTAAAAATGCACAATGTACCATGTTGAATGCTCATGTTCATTTTCGTAGACGATACACAGAGATAGATACACATGTATGATGTATGATGAAAATGGGAGAAAGAGGGGAGATTGAGATAAATAGCAAGACAGATAATGTACACTGTGCTACAACCTACAATGTTATGTGTTTTGTGGTTCCGTTTCGGATTTTCTATTTTCTCCGCTCTAAAGACTCTATTACTTTGACATTGTAAACAATTTGTCTTGGACCCCCTTTTCATTTTATGAGCAAGTGAGCAAGATCCTATGAGCAAGTTTATTTACTTTAGTTAGCTCCTCTGGCTGTTGTTACATAATGCTTTCTATTACGCATTATGTACTTTGTAGAATAAAGGAAACAGGAGCATAAACACGGAAGTTAAAAAAAGAGTTCTAAAAGAATATCTATCCAAAATCTCCAATCTAAAATGTACAATGCACAAACTACAAACACCCATAACTTTTATAACTTTTCCTGCTTTTTTATGCACTCACGCTCCATTTTTCCATTTTCTACTTGTGTACCATAGCATGACAACCGTACACACTTTTACAGATACAATTACACGGCTAACAAGTACCAATTTGTTTGATTCTGTATTGTGTACAATAAGTGTACAATTTTTTCTATTTTGAGTTTTGAGTTTTGAGCAAAAGTCAAAACACTAATCGTAAGAGTAAAGCTGTATTTGTATTAAATCATTTCGAGAAAAGTGACAGTAGAAAAATCCTTGTTTGTTGCATTCTCTTAGTTTTTTCTGTACATTTGTGGTCTATTTATTACGACTTGTCCTTTGTCCCAAGTGTCAAAGAAAAGACAAGTTTTAACATTTCATGTGTTTACAGTCAAGAACTATGGACTATGGAGTTTTAAAGTGTAGAATGTAGAGCAACTTTGTTCCATTTGTATTCGTACATGAACATTGAACATTGGACATTTTAAGAATCAAAGGAAAAATAAAATAATCAGCAACGTCTCCAATCTACAAATGTAGAAAAAAATCAAATCAACTCCAAAAACGTCTCAAAGTGCCTGACTTTGTACTTTTTCCTACTTGTTTACCTTTTATGAAAAATCACTTGAACATTTGGTTCCCCTTTTCCCTTTGCATACACAGACATTTTTCTCCATTAACGGCGGAGCGTGTTTTGGAAATTGGAAATTGCGCCTAATCAGAAGCATCAAAGTTCCTTTCAGCTTTCAAGCATCCAAAAAATATCATAGCAACTGTCATTTTGTATTGTGCAGAGTGTGTAGTAGGATTTCATACAAGTTCCATGTAAAACTTTGTAGAATGTAAAGTGGAGCAAAAAATCCCTAAATTCTGGCTTGATCAACACTCATTTGCACTACTGCAGTCTCCAGAATCTAGACTACACTCACAGCATAAAGGTAACAAAGGTAAAGTGCTCTGTACTTTGTACTTTGTCTTTGTACTCATTTTTAGGGAACACCAAAGATTCTCTGCCTTTGTCTTCATTTTACAGTACTCGAGTATTTGTCTATTTTTATTTGTAGAGTATTTCCTCTCCTGCTTCTGGTTCTGATTTTGGTCTGGTTTGGTTTGGCCTGTCTTTCAACTTTTACATGGACTTGATTGTTCTTGTCATCAGTCTCGAGTCTCAAAGCTCAAAGCTTAAAAAAGGAAGAGAAGAGAGAGAAAAATGTAGTGATGAGGGAAGAAAAATGAATGGATGCTTCAGCTTTTGGAATTTGGAATCTTAAAAGGATTTTAAAACCACAAACCACAGAAAACATAAATAAAGCAAGTGATGAAGGACTGTGCTCTAGCGTTTAGATTCTAGATTCTAGATTCTAGAGTACAAAAAGGACAAGAGACAGAGTAAAATGTAAGCGTTTAGGTACTCATCAGCAAACTACTTATCTGCGGATACAATTCTTGTCTTTACTCACTCACTCACTTATACAAATGATGGTTGATGGTAGATACTTACGATTAGCCAACAGTTTAAACTTTATAAAAGCAAAAGACAAAAAGGTGTGAAATGTAAACGCTCAAAAACATATTCACACCTCGGTTGGACAGAGAGAAAATCGCGGATATTTTGTTCACAACACTGTAAAATTTTCAGGCTGTTTTGTTTATTGTCAAAAGCCTTAAAAAATGAAAAATCCTTTGATTATTATACATACAAAAAGCTACCAACATAATTTTTTACTGTAGATCTATTTGTGTATTATTTTACTAACAGAGTTTGTAGTTTGTAGGCAATTTGAGCATGATTCATGGGTGCAAGTTGGAAAGAAAATTATATTTACATAAGTTCATTTACATACTATACAGAGATCTGCTTGCACGATGAAAGAAGTAAGGAAAGAAAGTAATTGAAAGCATCATAAAGATGGTCGTAAGACATGAGAAAAAACAAACGAAGCCTTGTGCCTGTGCACTTTGTACTTTTTGTACTGTACACTGTACACTTGACACTGTATATTTTAACTACTCATGTGTGTAATTTATTTATGGATAGTCTGGAGTTTACAGTGTGCATTGTGCAATATGTCAGTGTTGTACATAAGTTATGATGGCATGCCATGATATGATATGATACACCTAAGAAAAACTCCAGACTCCAAACTCCAAACTCCAAGAGGTGGAAGAGATGTGCAGAAGCCAGACGAAAAAGGCAAAGGCTCTCTGTCACAGTCAATTGAGTTTCACTCTACACAGACTCAAAAATATTCTCGACCTCGACAAGTCGCTTTTCATTTGCTAGTTTGAAGTTGAAATAATAGCGTGTCCTCTTCCTGATTTTTCTTTTCTCTTTCCTAAGATTTTTCTACCTTGAGTCGCAAGTTACAAGTCAGGATTTTCCACGGAATCCGTCGGGCACTTGTTTTTCTTCTGCATTTCCATGTATCTAGAATCTAGAATCTAGAATCTAGATACTAGAACATGAAGGAAAATTATACATTTATGACTTTTCAATATTTATTTCGGTGTCCACACATATTTTTCTTGGTATTTGTATAGATAAAAGTTTTCTATTATGCATGCTCTTGTATGTTGCGTATAAAGTCTTTTTTCTAGAGTCTAGAGTCTAGAGTCTGATATCCTGTGTTACTTTCTCTCTTCATCCCTGTTCTACTGTTTGTATTCCTCGTGTGTTCAGTGTTCAAAATGAATCATCACATATCTCGTGTCCTGTCTCTCATATGCTCAAGTCAACTCAACTCGACTCGACTTGCTTGTACTGAACTGAAATTTGAACTAAAACAGCACAGTCACGAATCCAATATGATACACATAAAACTTGAGTCCTGAGTCTTGAGTCGTGCTCTCCAAAACTGTCCTTGTCAAAACTCAAAACTCCATTCTCAAGGCTCAAGACTACTGATATCTATGGCTACTGCAGAGTGCAGACTGTAGACTGCAGACAAGTCAGATGTCGATATAGCTGATACAAGTAACTGAGAAGGAAAAGGGGAGCACGTAAGATGGAGAGTGGTATAGAATTAAGTGAAGAAGCCGGAAACCTGACAGTCCCATGTCCTATGTACGATGTACATCGTGGATAGTAGAGAGTAGATACATTGACTCTTTGAATGAATGGTGAATGTTGAAGGAAGGATCACGTAAGAACTGTTGAGTTTTAGACAGATACAGATAGACATGATGCTCCTCTCTCAATCCTTCCTTTTTACAGTAGATGATAAAGAGACTGAGACTGAGAGACTGAGAGAAGACAACTGGAGAACAAGAGAAGTGGAGAAGTGGAGAACGGGAGGAGGAGACCGACAGATTTGAAAGTAGAACGAAAGAAAGTTACAGAATAAGTGCCTATTATTCCATTGGAAGGAAGAAAGCTTAATTTAAAAGAACATCAGCTCTTTCCTCTGTCTTTCCTCCGTCTCTCACTTTCTCTCTCGCTCTCTCTCTGTATCTTTCCATCCATCCTGTGCCTGTGATGAATAAAGGAGGAAAGAACGAGGAGGAGATGAAAAACTCTGGCTGGAATTAAGAATCTCGAATCTTGAAGCTCGAAGCTCGAAGCTCGAATCTCGAATTTCATTGACACACAATGCTTTACTTTTAAAGCATAACGTAGGCACACTAATATTAGTATTAGGTACGTTATGTGTGTATGTATTTTGCTACAGATGTACATCTCTCATACTTTATATATAAAACACAGGGAAGCCCACTCCTCCCGCCTCTCTTTCCTTTCTCCTTTCTCCTTTCTCCAAAGACAGTATAGAGAAGTAGGAAAAAGAGAGGGAAAAGACTGATTCATTTTTGAACGAAAATCACAGGAAATTAAAAAGACAAAAGTTTCCCAGTTTCCAGTGCATATGGTATACTCCTTTTCTACTTTTTCCTCTTCCTTTTAAGATTTCCTTCCTGATGCTTAAATTCCTTCCTTGTTGACTTGACATTCATCTCAAGTCCAAGTCGAGGATATTCAAAAACTACGAGCAGGAGTTCGAGTACGACTACGACTACAACTGTCGAGAGTCAGGAGTCAAGACTCGGGACTCGGGAGTTGAAAACTAATAGGAAATAGGAATCGCAAGGAAGAATCACCAAAAAAGACGTAAATGATGAGTTGATAAACTTTTTCCCGTACCTACACATCCACGATGCACATGGTATGGATGAACAATGAACAAGGAAAAGAAAGCTGGGAAGTCTCCTTACATTAGCTTTATTGTTATGTGAAGGGTTTTAGATTGTGCAGCGATTTAACTCCAAGCCCACGCACAATATTTACTAGTTTCAGCTTCAGTTCCAATTTTAGTTTAACGCTCAGTGCAAAAGCTGAGAGAAGTCACAAACTTGTAGATTTGCACAGAATTTTTCAAGATTTAAGAATCAAGACTGATGAAAAATTTATTCAAAATTGGGCTTCCTTTTGAATTTTGAATTTTAAAATCCATAAGAAATTTAAAATGTCTAAAAACCAATAAAAAGAGCGGATGAAAGTATCAACTTGAGAAAATACGGAGGAAAGTGATTCCCTCTTGTTTAAAAGTACTTGAGGTGCAAAAAGAAACTAGATATCTAGAATCTAGAACCTAGCGATTCTCAAAATAGACTCAACTGAACAGTTTAGCAGTTAGCAGTTGATATGGATTTCAAAGAGGACGGAAATGGTCTGGAAAAATAAAGTAGTAAAATAGCTATCGTGGGATGTCAACAACCATGGCTGTGGCAATTCCCTTTTGTATCGTACGTACTTAATACTCAATATTCATTGCCATGCATTTTTCATGGCTAAACGGCCACTTGAATAACATATTGGTCTGCGTTTACCATTCACCATTTCCTATTATTACTGCATTTTGCATCAGCTAAACTGAAAATTCATGGAATGGTCCTTCGCTCGCTTGGACCGTCGGTCGGTCTGCTAATGGAAATCAATTGAAGTAAATTTTAAATGATATCATTCAAATTCCATAACTACCAACTCCACCAAATTCCACTTGAATTGTAAATGTATCCAATATCCAAGAAAGCCGTGTTTTACTGTCCTACTCTCGTAGCATACAAAGTATTGGTTTGGTAAAAAAATAATGTCCGATTTTTTCGAACTTTGGTAGAAAGAAATCGAATGTTCTAGAAACTTCGATGGTCCTATATATTTATAGAACCTGCAAAAGACTACCCCCATCTGACCTGATCTGGTCAGTTTGCTTTTGCCATTGGTCAAGAATGGACGATTCAAAAACACATTTCCGACACTGGCTACTTGACAAGCTCCTACTACAACAACAAGCAGCTATAGTTGCACAAACTATATGTCAAAGGGTAGCTCAAGGGTCACTTTTTATGATAACTATGACACAGTGTTTCTAGCATTGACTGCAAATTGGTAGAAAATTAAAGTTACGAAAGGTACCAAAAAACATATTGTGATCCTTTAAAAAACCCAATTGCACAATACCAACGACCAGCTACTTAGTGGTTGGAGAGTGTGCTAGGCTGTATCCAATGCACCCTCAGTGACCCTCACTTGCCACAGGAAATGTGAAAAAATTTAAAATTTTCCCATCCACCATTTTCGCTCTGGTAATTTTTGCCACACAGGATATTTTTGGAACTTTCTTGTATCTTTATGCCAAACTAAGAAATGATCAAATGATAGCATCACTGTGAATACAAAGTGGGTACCTTGTGTAAACTATACTGAAATCACCAGCAGCTGAGATTGTGTTTGTAGCCCAAATTTAGTCCAAAAGTCAAACACCGCCCAATGCAGGTTTTGCTAACAACGCGTTGGAAATTCTATAAAACATTGAAATGGAATCTTCAATCTTGTGATATAAATAAAACCTCAGAAGCCTACTGCACATAGCCGGAGAATATCAAGTCTCAACTCAAACGCATGTGTCCACAGCTTTACCAAATATAATTTTATACGACCTCTTCAGAATCCTTATTTCGAAAACTACTCCTCAAACTGCAAATAACACAGACCAGGTAGGGACTTCTGTTTCCTCGTAATCCTATGACTTTCTACTCTTAGAACATATATTGCTGAGGTCCCTATCAAACAGCATTGGAGGCAAAAAATTCTAAATTTAGACCTCACTCCGAAAATACCTTTGCCAGTTTTTCGATTCACATTCTACACATATGAATACCAATGGCATGCTAACTCAGTATGAGCGTTGGCAAAAGGTTGTGGATTGTGGTGGTCAATATATTGTTGAAAAATATTTATTTCTTTAAACAAGAGACATAAACAAAGTTTTTATTAAGATCGGCCATTATTTTTTTACCAAACCAATACTACCAGTGGTAGTCTACCACACTCTGTTGTCCGTATATGACTATTGAAGAATGAATTTAAACTCAAGATCCTTAATAAGCTCTACAGTAGTATTCATACAGATGCCACTCGATATTCGATCTTCCTTTAGTGGTCAATAGCCGTAGGAAGGGGAAAATTTCAAAAACTTGTCCAAGTGCAGACATTCAATCAATTGAGGAACAGAAACATTCAACTATAGCGACTCAAGGGTTCAGTGTGATTTTTTCACATGACTTGTGTAAATAAATAAATTAGGATGAAAAATTGAATGTCTAATGCTACGGAAAATCGTGATACAGGATTTCGAGGGAAATTTTAAACTCGAAAAAGCATATATTATTTACAGTTACTCTGGGTAGCTCCACCGGCATCCGTGATCTGTGTTTCTGTCAACAGAAAACATAAAAAATCCTCAATTGAAGTTTTCAATAAATTGAGAACTGAGGACGTGTCGTAGTTTGAAATTGTCTTCCAAATTGTGACATAAGTCTTTCCAGTCGGAGAAATCATGTAAAAAGGTCTTGGGACATCTGGAATTACCAATAAAATGGAGTACTCTGCTTCTATTTACATTCATTAGAGCGAGGGGTAACTTAAAAACATGTTAATTTGGCCCTGGAATGAACATTTGGACAAAGCTGAGCTAAATGTGAGCCAGGGCTAACTTAACATTTTGTTAAGTTAGCCCTGGCCCTGGAATAGGTGTTTAAGGCCAAGATGACAAAAAACATTTCCAGGGCTAACTTAACGTTAAGTTAGCCCTGGAACAGATTCGGCTATATTTTCAAAATCTGAGCCAGGGCTAACTTAACGTTAAGTTAGCCCTGGAAGCCATATTGAAAAATATCGGTCACTTTTTAAAAAAGTTTCCAGGGCTGGCCAGGGCTAACTTAACGTCTCGAAATCTGCGAGGGTTCCAGGGCTAACTTAACTTCCATCGTTCTCCGTTTTCTATTTGACCAGTAAGCTCAACTCTAGAGTTTCAAAGCTCCAAAGATATGCATTTAAATGTGGACAAAGGAATATTTTATGCAAAGAAATAAATGAGAAAAATGAATAGTTTTGCATGGTGAAGGAATTCGTTCATGTTATCTTCATTCATTTTGTATGAGGGCTGAAACTAGCAAAAGTCAAAAGTGAACGATTCTATAATTTCCTGTACAAAAGTTGAGTTTGCACTTGTACAAATGGCAATGTACAAAATTAATTTTTGTGATGAATTCGATCGAAATCTGCATACTTGAGTCCACGAGGCACTCTTGAGCTAAAACTTTGCTGACAATGGACACTCATCAGTTGTGCAATCGGGATTTTGATGAAACCTATACCAATTGATAGATTTCTACGGGCTGATTCCGAATATGATAGTCATTTTCCCAAATGTGCAAGTTTAAGGGTGTAAAATGAGAAAAAAGGTGAAATCTATATACCCAAAACTTTTTTTAAACGGCGTCGGAATCGCTCAGTTTCTCAATGAAAAACAGGTTTATCAATTTTTTCGTATTTTAAAGTTTCAAAAGCTGCAATTTTTCAGAGTCTTCATCTACATTTCAAAAAATGTGAAATATATTGATACTGTTAACAACAGTCTATTTTGCAAACAACTTTGAGAATTTTCCCTTTACTTGTAAAATAAAATAGTTCATGGCGTTATGTTTTTTGCCCTGCTTATCAATACTAATAAATACTAGACTAACTAGGCCGACATGTGCAATTGCAAAACTAAACCATGGCAACATAAAATTAAGAATTAGTTACGCATTACGTGTACATATAGTTTATTTCATCATACTTTAGAAATCAACATCTTTTAAAAACAGGACAAAATAGAAAATAATGAAATGAATAAAATAATTTCGTTTCTTCAAATACAAAGACAATTTTATCGAGCCTGAAGGAAAATAATTTCATTCTTTTCCAAAGCTTCAAGTGTAGATTTAAAGTACTTGTATTCATCACAAGTTTCCTGACCTCGACGAGATGGAAGATTGTCCTTGTAGTAGTCCACAGTTTGTTGCAGTTCATTTTGACATTGTTGGATTTGTTGGAGAAGAATCTGCTTATCAGTTGACAAATCATTTATTGAAAAATAACAATCAGCTGACTTGAAAAATGCCAAAAACTGCAATGCAATTGCTGTAATAAAAATGAAAAGGACCAATTATTATTATTATTATCATTATTTTTCCTTTGACATCTATTTTCTATTTATTAAAAACCAAAACAAACTAATAAAATGTTGTCTTGGGTCTTGAACTAGTACAACAAAAATGACAAAAAAAATAAAATCATATTAGTATTTCTTACTTTTTGTATATGAAAATCCGGGCAAAATTTTATCCACAATGTTTAACACGAAATCGGATCGACGAATCCCGTCCTTAACTTGAGTCCTAACTTGATCATAATAAAGTGAATTCACCACAGAAACACAATCATGTTCTGACATCATGTGTACAGCGCGAGACTGAAGGCAGGAAAGGATTATAAGACGAGTTTTAAGGAGAAAATAGTGATTTGGATGAAGGAAATTGCTCTCATATTTTTTTATAAATTCCTTTGCTGCCTTTAGTGACGAACGTTGATCCTTATTGTTCGTATGCAAATTCACGGTATAAAAAACATCCACTTCCTTTGTAATGTCCATCATTTTTATGAGGAATTTTGAATAAGGAGTAGTTTTTTGACAGCGGTTGCACTTCCACAAATAAAAATGTCCATCATATTCATGAGCCATCGGATCCACAGGGAGCAAATAGCCAGAATTCACATCCTCGTATTTTTTATCATCATTTTGTTCAGAATTTTCTTTCTTCTCCTTGGCTTGATCTTGATCTTGAAGAAAACAGGAATCACATCGGATGGCTGAGAGATACGTCTCAAATTCAGAGGGAGATGAACATCGAGGACACTTGCAAAAGAAATTACGATACCTCCTCAAACTTTCACTCCGTGGAATTGTTCCCTCTAGTTCTTCAGACGTATCGCCAAATCGAGAAAGAGTCAACTTTTCACCTTTTTTGATGGGGACGATCGCTCGGAGTCTAATTTTGAAATCCGGAAAATCACCAATGTGCCAATTTGTATTTGGAGAGCAGGAGTGGGTCATTTTAAAAGCCTTTTTGTATAGATACTGTCCTCGCTGTCTTGGCTTGTTAGGACTAAAAAGGTTCAATAGTAATAATAATAATTATCAAAGCATCATAAAAAATTATAAATAAAATAAAATAGTTTTTGTTTTTGCATCATATATTACTTATTTAGTATTGTTTTTAAATTTTCAAGTGTTTCAAAGAAAATGTAAAACGTACTCAGTATTAGAATTGCAAGTTTTTACTGATAATGAGTAGTCAGTTAGCAAGCGAGGAAATCCGCTACAAAATAAAGTACGTTCTAATTTAACTCCCATTGTAATTACTTCCTTGAGCTCTTTTTTCTCTACATTTGTTCTTCTTTTAAATGCGGACATTGTTTTCTTTAAGGCTTCATCAAAACCTTCAAAACTATGAATTTCTGCATCTTCAATCCCAAGACTTTGGAAATAGTTCCACAATTCTTTGTTATTCCGTTTTATCATTATAGCTCGAATTCCGATTGGTATCAAAAGGATTGCTTCCGGTGTTTCCACATGTTTTATCTTGTTGGATGATAAGAATTCACATTCGTTATCTCGATGAATCGGAAGCTACAACGAAAAACGGAACACGAGTTAAAGAATAAAAAATACAAAGATTTTATTATTTTTATTAAATATCATTTACTCCAAAGCATATTTTACATTCAGTTTAAATTTTAAATACCATACCTCTAGAAAAATTATGATACGAAAATGTTAAAATAAATAAATTCAAAAGTAATAATAATAACAGTAATTATTATTGTTTTTTTTACCTTTTCACAAAGAGCAGAACAAAGAGGCACGTAGCAGTAAGTATTGCAAATGCTTCGTGCTCGTAGAGCAAAATAAAAATTACCATAAAATTCTACGGGTCATTTTAGGGGGGGTTAATATGGAGCACTTTGAAAAAT